>OZ014520.1:335376407-335636407 GCA_963966055.1 Lathyrus aphaca | reverse complement strand
TCTTTTATATATATATATATTTATAAAAGAAAAAAAAAATATATATATATATATAAGTATAAGTATATATATATATATATATATATATATATATATATATATATATATATATATGTATGTATAAGTAAATATATATATATATATATATATATATATATATATATATATATATATATATATATATATATATATATATACTTATACATACATATATATATATATATATATATATATATATATATATATATATATATATATATATATATATATATATATATATATATATATATATATATATATATATATATATATATATATACATATATACTTATACATATATACATATATATTTATATATATATATATATATATATATATATATATATATATATATATATATATATATATATATATATATATATATATATATATATATATACTTATATATATATATATATATATATATATATATATATATATATATATATATATATATATATATATATATATATATATATATATATATATATATATATATATATAGATGAATAACACAAAAATAACAAAAACCTTAAATCCAAAAATTAAAAAAAAACACATACACATGCATCAATCCATTTGGCGAATGTGTACATGAAAGTACACTCATTCGCCAAATGGTATGGCGAATCCATGAAAAAAATTTCATCCTAGCCAATCCAATTGGCGAATTGAACATTTTTTGTACTTGTTCATCACATGGTTTGGCGAACATGCATCCAAACTATGTTAGTTTGGTAATTTTTTTCAAAGTTATGTTATTTTGGAAATTAAAATAATTAAGTATGTTATATTAAAAAAAAATTCACTAAACGTCAGTTATCCATATTAATCCCCATTAAATCATAAATAAATGAATAAACCAAATGAGAACTTTGGTAATCCTCAGGTAACGAAAAGGTCATAATCATGGGAAACCAAGTCATTAATGCAATTTCAAACCCAATGAATGCACACTTAACAAGACGGGAACGTGACTACAACTATACACGCTCTCTCTCCCTATTTCTTCTGCAAACCCGTCTCTTTCTAACGCTAAACAAAAGGATAAAAACCACAAGAGTTTCTAGGATAAGCCATCATTGAAACCTTAGGTCTACAACAAGAGTCTTGCATAGTGCAAAAAATAAGAATGTAATCACAAGAACACAGACATATCAACAAAACGGAAACCTTATCCCAAAATTGAAACCCTAAAAATCAGTTCATCGTATCCTCTTATCCCAAAAAAAAACATGCTCAGAAAATGAGGAAGAAAATGTGATTGAAAACAAATATTGTTCAACAACAACAACAAAAAAATCGATCAAACCAATTTCACTACTCTAAACATTCACCTCTCTCAATCTGTTGCTCTTTGTACTTCTTCTTTGCGACCTCCCTGCGCCCGCGTGAACCTTGTTTCTCTCCTTTGCTCGATCTCTATCTTTCCTTCTGTTTGTGCGGCTTTTGTGTGAGCTTCTTGATGTTCAAATTTGTTTTGCCGGAAACGTGAAATTTTCGGTTCTGCCACTCTTCTGACGTGTCTGTCTACTTATACCTTATTTTGACTCAAACTATCTTGGTTTGAAATGAATTGAATAAGTTGAGTTCGGACCGAATCGCATTTCCCTTAGTTTCCTTTTGTTTTTGTCTGCATCTCTCTTTTAAAACATTTGCTGATGTATTGAAATGGTGGTCCCTGTTATTGCAGGCTCGTTGCCAAGAGTGGAAAAGAACATTTGTTTTTTTTTTATGTACAGTAAGCGTGGCATATGTTTGTATGTGGTTTGTGTGGGCCAAAAAATGTGCAGGAGGGTACCCTTTGGAATGTAGCGGTGGCAGGATTTGGCTCTTGGTGGAGCAGGTCATGGTCAGTGGTCTATGTATCCTGAAAGAGAGTCATACGCCGTAGTTGTTGCAGTGAATCGTACTTTGGGTTAAAGCATAGAGTCATGTAAAACAAAATTATGTTAGCATGCTATATTCTGTGGACTTTCGATATACACAGCCTCATTGTAGGCTCCTTTTCCGTTTCTATGATAAAACTTTATTGATCTATTTTTTGCATAATGGACTTTTATTCTTGTTGTAGAATCTTTGTGCAAATGGCATTTGAAATAATCAAAAAACTTTACATATCTCATTAAGTTTTTATTTTGTGTAAAATTGTAATGAATTCTTGTAAAATGCAGCTGGTAGAAATTTGCAAATGGATAATAAATTGGGTATGAACATAAATGGAAATAAAATGTATATGAAGGATGAAAAAAGGTTTAAGGAAGTTGAGTTAAAAAAAGATTGGAATGGATTTTTTTTAAAATTGGTTTGAACCTTGATGGAAAATTTGGGAGTTTTGACATAGAACTTTGACATTGCATTTAAGATTGGAAACTTGGACTAAAAATTTTGAAATTTGACATGGGAATTTAGGAATTTAAAATAAACTTGGAATTTGACATGAGAGTTTGAAATTGACTTTGGGAATTTGAACTAAACTTGGAACATGTATTGAATTAAAAAAAATGAGAAAAATGAATTTTGACTTGGATTTAGATAATTGAATGAAAATACGGGATAAGAAATAAATGGAACTTAGAAATAAAAAACTTGAAAATGAATTGAATATTAGAAATTATTTTTAGAAATAAAACTTAAAAATGAATTAAAATTAGAAATAGAAATTAAATTTAGAAATAGGAAAATAAATTAAGAAAAAAAACAATTGGGAATTAAAACTAAATTAGAGATAGAAACTATAAAAAAAAAGGTGAATAAAAATAAAAATAAAATTATATTTAGAAATAATATTTTAAAAATGAGGTGAAAATTAAAAATAGAAATAAAGTTGACTTTAGAAATAAAACTTTGAAGATAAATAAGAATAAAATTTAAGTTTAAAAGTTTAAGAATGAATTAAGAATTAGAAGTAGAAATTGAAATAAGAATTTAAAGTTAGAAACTTGAAAATAGAATAAAAATTAGAAATAGAGAAAAAACATGAAAATTAGTTAAAAAATTGAAATGGGAAGTAGACAAAAAATAAAATAAAAACTTGGAAGTAAGAAGAAATTAAACTTAAGTTAAAATAATAATTTGAAAGCGGGTTAAGAAAACAGAGAAATAAATCCGAGAATTTACTGTCAACTGAGATGAATGTATGATGCGAAACGTTAGGGGTAAAATTTGGGGTGTGACAGTTGCCCCTATTTAAATAAATTTACCAGGTAAAATGAGTGATGTTAATCCTCATAAAATCGGAGTGAAAGATATTTAAATATAGAAATAACCGAAAATTTTGCCCCTAAATGCAATATCATGCTATGAACTTAAGAGGGACTCTTGCGGGGGATATGATATGCGAGATGCAACGAAACCTAGCGTGCTGATTTTTTTTTTATGATGAACATGTTGAATATGATGTGCGGGAAATGATGAAAATAGATGCAACGGTGATCCACATAAACACAAATGAGGGCGAAGACCCACTGGGGATAACAATATGTTGGGGATGACAAGACGGAAACATGGTATATTCAAAGTGATAGATCAGCAAGTTCAAGTGTAACTGCTGGCACTAAGAATAACAACCGATGAGAAACAAATACAGAAAACCAGAACATAGGATTAAAGACAAACTGATACCCTATGATAGCAAGAAAAAGGTTCAAAGTGAAAACGTAATGGCTTGATGCGACCAAAACTGACACTATGAACAAAAAACAGACTATCTGAAGTGATGAGTTAGCGAGTTCAAGATGGCTGCTGGGGATCTCAATACAGCAATTCGGCGATTGAGAAAGGTAGTTGAAATGACATTGACTCGGTGATCGGGAAAGCAAACTCAACACGGCGATTGAGGAAAATAAACAACAGATGTCGACGCGGTGGTCTGGAAATAAAAATAACAGGCATCGACACGGCGATCGGGAAATAAAATAACAAACGTTGACACGGCGGTCGGGAAGTAAAATAACAAACGTCGACACGGTGGTCTGGAAATAAAATGACAGGCGTCGACACGGCGGTCGGGAAATAAAATAACAAACGTCGACACGGTGGTCTGGAAATAAAATGACAGGCGTCGACACGGCAGTCGGGAAATAAAATAACAAACTTTGACACGGCGGTCGGGAAGTAAAATAACAAACATCGACACGGTGGTCTGGAAATAAAATGACAGGCGTCGACACGGCGGTCGGGAAATAAAATAACAAACATCGACGCGACGGTCGGGAAATAACATAACAGACGTCGACACGGCGGTCGTGAAAACAAAATAACAGACATCAATACGGCGGTCGTGAAAACAAAATAACAGACATCGACACGGAGGTCGTGAAAACAAAATAACAGGCGTTGGTATGGTGGTCAGAAAATAAAATAACAAACGTCGATGCGGCGGTTGGGAAATAAAATAAAAGACGTCGACGCGGCGGTCGGGAAATGTAATAAAAACGTCGAGCGATGGTCGGGAAATGGAATAAAAATGTCGACGTGGCGGTCAGGAAATAAAACTAAAAGACGACGACACGGCGGTCGGGAAATGAAATAACAGATAAATAATCCCAAGTGATAAATCAACAGGTTCAAGTGTAACTGTTGATACCGAGGATAAAGAAAACAAACACAGTGTTCGGGCAGTGGTCCTGTGCGACCAACTGATACTGGGAGTAGAATGCGAAGCATTTAAAGATAAATCAAACGGCTCTAGGAGACCATCTAGCGAATAAGAATAAATGTTGGAGTTTTCAACGAGACAAATGACCAACCTCTGGGAATTCCTTACATGAAAAGTTCAAAAAAGAAATTTTAGGAAACGTTAGGAAAACACGGATGCGTGTTGAATTAAATGGCCTTAAATCCTAAGCAAACAACTTAAAGGATTTATGCCAATGATAATTGGGCTTAAAAGAAATATTGGTGGTACTAAGGTACATATCAATGAGGGCCTCTGCGGGGAACACCAGTGTTACTGGAATAATACTTTGGTTAACCACAGTTCAGGGTGCCCACAACAATGGATTTCAAAAATGAAAATTGACAGTAATCTGGACCTGGAGTCAGACAAACGACAACTGGGAAGGGACAAATGATTATGTCAAATGTGTATGATTTAGCATGATATGAATGATTATGATATGTGAATGCTGACTCTGGAGAGACAGAGAGTTTGACAAAGTAGGGGAGAGTAGGATCTCAACGCCAATACTTAGACGAGCAATATGAAAGATGTTGGGGAGAGATGTCTTCAAACTTGGAAATCAATGTTTGGTCCAAGGATCCATCCAAAAGTGCTAACAGCTTTTAATCCTTTTATGGGGAGTTCTGTAATAATGGCATGAGAGTGTTGCTGCAAACCCATGGTTTTTTTTAGAAGACAGAAGATTTTTCAGTATTTCCAAAGTCAAAGAAATTTGAAAGTTTTTCATATGTTTCCAAAAACAATTTTCTAAAATATTTGTTATTTTCAGAGTTAAATGGTGATTCAGTAAAGACATTTTGCATAACAAAGAAAATAAGAAGCTGAAAGACAAAGTTTAAAGGCAGAGGTTGTATTTCATTCAAGAATGGTAGCTTGCCAATAGCAAAAACTCCATGGGAAATTACAATTTGAAAATGGTAATGGGGAAAGGTCTACATTGAATCCAACGACCACTATAATCCATAATGACTAAAACCTCCCAACACTTCGCTTCTGACAAGAGTGACTGGATTGTTCTTCAAGTAAATGATCTTCGATAATAGTAAACACCATCTGGTACAGTTAAATGCCTTTGTCCCTAATTTTTGCCTGGACCGCCCTTTCGGGTTTTCAATCCACCGGGACGCTCTTTTTTGCCTAATCCGCCCTTTCGGGTTTTCAACTTAGCGAGCTCTCATTTTTTTATTTTTATCCCTAACTTTTGCCTGGATCTCCTTCATAGGTTATGATCCACCGGGATACCCATTCTTGCATAGGTCGCCATTTCTGGTTTTCGACCTATCGGGCTTTATTTAGGCATAATATTTTTTGACTGCATCAAAATTCACCGGGTGTTTAAGCTGTTCTCCATCCATAGTTGTGAGGATTAAGGAACCTCCGGAGAATGCCACATTCAAAACATATGGGCCCTCATAGTTAGGGCTCCACTTCCCACGCATGTCTTTGTGGACTGGCAAGATTTTCTTAAGTACAAGGTTTCCTTCTTTGAACTCTCGGAGATGGACTTTCTTGTCAAATGCTCTCTTGATGCGCTCTTGGTACAACTGGCCACGACACATGGCGGTCATTCTCTTTTCATCAATGAGGTCCAGTTGGTCATATCTGTTATGGACCCACTCAGCTTCCTCCAGTTTGGTTTCCATCAAAATCCTCAAAGATGGTATCTCTACTTCGATAGGGAGAACTGCATCCATCCCATACACCAAAGAGAAAGGGGGTGCCCCTGTTGAAGTGCGAACTGATGTTTTGTATCCGTGTAAGACATACGGTAACATCTCGTGCCAGTCTTTGTAAGTTTTCACCATCTTCTACAGGATCTTCTTGATGTTCTTATTCACAGCTTCAACGACTCCATTCATCTTCGGACGGTAAGGAGAAGAGTTATGATGTTCAATCTTGAATGTCTCACACAACTCTTTCATCATCTTTTTGTTTAAATTGGTCCCATTATCTGTGATGATCCGGTTTGGGATTCCGTAACGGCAGATAATTTGGTTCTTGATGAAACGGGCAACCATTTGCTTTGTCACATTGGCATAGGAAGCTGCTTCTACCCACTTGGTAAAGTAATCGATCGCAACCAAGATAAACCGGTGACCGTTGGAAGCTTTAGGCTCAATTTCCCCTATCATATCAATTCCCCACATTGAGAAAGGCCAAGGTGATGACAAAACATTCAAGAGGGTCGGAGGTACGTGCACCTTGTCGGCATAAATCTGGCATTTATGACACTTCCTAGCATATTTGAAACAATATGATTCCATGGTCAACCAGAAGTATCCAGCTCTCAAAATCGTTCTGGACATGGCATGTCCATTGACATGTGTTCCAAATGATCCTTCATGGATTTCTCTGATCAATAAGTCTGCCTCGCGTCGGTCCACACATCTGAGTAGAACCATATCATGATTTCTCTTGTAAAGCACATTGTTGCTGAGGAAGATCTTGGACGCCAATCTTCTCAGAGTCTTCTTGTCTAAAGTTGTTGCATCCGCTGGGTATACCTGATTTTGCAAGTAATTCTTAATGTCATAGAACCACGGTTTCTCATCAGTTTCTTCTTCGACCAGTAGACAGTAGGCTGGTGTAGTTTTTCGCTCGATTGTAATGAGTGGAGCTTCATTAAGAAATATGACTTGAAACATGGAGGCCAACATAGACAAGGCGTCTGCTATTTGATTCTCTGCCCTTGGAACGTGATGGAAAGTGACTTCATCAAAGTATTTAATTAATTCCACAATGTAGGCACGGTAAGGGATCAACTTCTCGTCATGGGTCTCCCATTCACCTTTGACTTGGTAGATTACCAAAATTGAGTCTCCATATACTTCAAGGATCTTGATTCTGGTATCAATTACAGCTTCGATACCCAAAACACATGCTTCATACTCGGCAATGTTATTTGTACATTTGAAACATAATCTGGCTGTGAAAGGAGTATATCCACCATCAGGATTCATCAAAACAACTCCCACACCATGCCCCATGTAATTAGAGGAACCATCAAACATCATCTTCCAACGAGAACCTGACTCTTGACCTTCGTTCGGCCCTGGAACTTCACAGTCCTTTACCAACATAATGTCCTCGTCTGGGAAATCAAATTTCAAAGGTTCATAATCTTCGACAGGTTGATCAGCAAGGTAGTCAGACAAAACACTGCCCTTGATAGACTTCTGGGTTACATATTGGATGTCATATTCGGACAGCAACATGTGCCAACGGGAGAGTCTTCCAGTCAGGGCAGGCTTCTCAAAAATGTACTTTATTGGGTCCATTTTCGAGATCAACAAAGTAGTGTGACAAATCATATACTACCTGAGTCGTCTGGAAGCCCATGCCAAAGCACAACAAGTCTTCTCTAAAAGTGAATATCTGCTTTCACAATCTGTAAACTTCTTGCTTAAGTAATAAATGGCATGCTCCTTACGACCAGTTTCATCCTGGTGTCCTAATACACAACCCATAGATCCCTCAAGTATAGTCAGATACATGAAGAGAGGCTTCCCTGGAGTAGGTGGGATTAAGATAGGAGGTTCCTGTAGATAAACCTTAATCTTCTCAAAAGCCAGTTGACAATCGGGACTCCAATCAATTGCTTGATTCTTTCGAAGCAACTTGAATAAAGGCTCACATGTAGCAGTCATGTTGGAGATAAATCTGGAGATGTAATTCAATCTTCCAAGGAAACCTCTGACTTGTTTTTCTGTTTTCGGAGCTGACATTTCTTGAATTGATCTGACCTTGTCTAGATCTACCTCAATTCCTTGATGACTAACAATAAAACCGAGTAATTTCCCTGATCGGACACCAAAGGTACACTTAGCTGGATTTAGACGTAGTTGGAACTTTCTAAGGCGCTCAAATAACTTCAGGAGATGATTCAAATGATCCTCCTTACTCTGTAATTTGGCAATCATATCATCCACGTAAACTTATATCTCTTTATGCATCATATCATGGAAAAGGGTGACCATTGCCCTCTGATAAGTGGCTCCTGCATTTCTGAGACCAAATGGCATAACCTTGTAACAATAAGTGCCCCATGGTGTGATGAAGGTAGTCTTTTCCATATCATCGGGATCCATCTTGATTTGGTTGTATACTGAAAATCCATCCATGAAGGAGAAAACAGCAAACTTAGCAGTGTTGTCAACCAAAGTATCAATGTGCGGAAGAGGGAAATCGTCCTTTGGACTGGCTTTGTTCAAATCCCGATAGTCCACGCACATTCTAACCTTTCCATCCTTCTTGGGGACTGGCACAATGTTAGCTACCCACTCAGGGTACTTCGCAACTACGAGGAATCCAGCATCAAACTGTCTTTTGACCTCCTCTCTAATCTTCAGAGCCATGTCCGGTCTTGTTCTTCGGAGCTTTTGCTTTACTGGAGGACAATCTGATCGAAGAGGCAACTTGTGGACCACTATGTCTGTGTCTAAACCGGGCATATCCTGATACGACCATGCAAACACATCCACATACTTTTTGAGAAGCTTGAAAAATCTTTCTCTGACGTATGCCCCAAGTGTTGTACCAATCTTGACTTCTTTCTCGTCTTTATTGGTGCCAAGGTTGATGGTCTCTACCTGCTCCTTATGTGGCTGAAGATCTGTGTACTCATACTCAACCAATCTTGCCAGTTCTTCAGGAATATTACAATCTTCCTCACTTTCATCTTCCGCTTGGTAGATGGGAGAATCGAAGTTAAGAGAGAATATAGAGTCATTGGATTCAATAGGGTTTTCATTTGTTCTGCATATGGGAATGATTTGCTTTTATTAAAAGTGAAAATAGAGAGATGCAAAAAATTTTTTTATTAGTTTTGAAAGATTGCCATTTTCTTTTTAAAAGCAAAAAGAGGAAAAGCAGTAAATAAAACAAAATAGGAATTTAACAAAATGCCTTCATTGATTAAATAACTTGAATATGAGAAGGGGCCCTACAAAATGATCCCATAGCCTTGGGCGAAGCTAAGGAACTTTGAAAACATTAAAAAAAATGCAAATTACTTTGACAGTGGAAAAAATTCTGGGATCTCAACTGCCTCCCAATTGTCCAAAGCTGCTTCACACTGATAAACCAAATGATCCACATCTTCATCTTCAGCATCCCCATTAATTGCATTGATCTGATAGCCGGCACTAGAAAACACCTCTTGAATGGTCTTTGGACGTCCTTTGACGGAGGTTGACGCTCCTTCCCTTACATGAGTTGGTTTGTAACCCAACCCGTAGCGATCTAGCTTCTATTTAACTTCAATGACATCACCCCAACCTTCATAGCTTCCTTCTTCGATAGTGGAAATGGTACTTTTTAGCTATGCAAAAGATGGAATACCTTTCCCCTTCGGTTCCTCTACTTCCATAAGGACTACACTGGCTATCTCCAGAGCTTGGAAATCAATTTCCAAAGCATCTTCATCAGCCTCAATATAACTAAAGGAAGAAAGGTTGTTGACCATGAGATCTTCTTCACCAGACACAATTACCAGCTTATTATCGACCACAAACTTCATCTTCTGGTGTAAGGTAGAAGTGACTGCCCCAGCGGCATGGATCCAAGGTCTTCCCAGCAAACAACTGTAATTAGGGTTAATGTCCATAACCTGGAAAGTGATCTTGAACACTTCTGGTCCAATCAAGATTGGCAAGTTTACTTCTCCAATAACAGTCCTCCTTGACCCATCAAAAGCTTTCACAATCAGCGCACTGGGCCTCATCTCCTCCCCTTGATAAGATAACTTAGCAAGCGTTCTTTTCGGCAAAACATTCAATGAAGATCCTGTATCCACAAGAACTCTCGCTAAAGTATCCTCCTGACACTTCACAGATATATGGAGAGCACGGTTATGGTTTAAGCCATCCTTTGGAAGATCTTCCATACTGAAGCTGAGATTATTACATGTAGTGATGTTGGCTATGACTCCATCAAACTGATTCACAGTTATATCATGCGTAACATGAGCATGGGCTAGTAATTTCTGGAGAGCACCTCGGTGGGCCGACGAATGCATAAGAAGTAATAAGATAGATATTTTGGAAGGCGTTTGATGTAGCTGATCAATAACCTTGTAATCACTCTTCTTAATGATTCTGAGAAATTCTGCATCTTCTTCTTCCAAGACCAACCCTTTATCCTTGTTGGCAACAGCGGGAATGACTTCTTTAGGTGGAGCGGGTGGAACTGTATTGACTTGCTGAGTATAGACACGACCACTGTGAGTTAATCGATTGGCACCTGCTATGTCAGTACTCGCCACTTTTAAACTTTCCTTCTGACCGTCCTGTTCAAACTTCTGATGAATTCCCCCTGTATCATACTTCCACGGAACTGCTTTGGTACCTTCATAAAGGAAAGGGTTACTTCTTTGCTCCATCCTCGGTTCGGGCATATTGAAAATGGGCACCACAGGTTCTGGCATATTGAAGATGGGTTGAACTCTTGGGGATTCAAGCATGTTAAACACTGGTGCCATGGTAGAATCAGATTCAGGCAGGTTAAAAATGGGTTCAATCATTGCCACTTCATTCCTCTTCACACAACCGCTTACTTGTAAAACACCCAAATTAATCAAACTTTGAACATCTCTTAAGACCAGTTCACATCCCTTTGGATTATCAACACAAACTTCACACTTCTTATGACAGTTCTTTAGCATACCCACCTCTACTAACTTCGCATGGAAGTTTCTAAGCGGGGTTTTGATCTCTGTGACGTCGAAAATCAAATCTTCATCAGACTCATCAACAATGGCATTTATGGACCCATGTTTAGGTAAAGGATTATCTTTGACATTCGGACCAGTATTTCCAAATGAAAAAATATTTTTATCCATCAAATCCTTCATAGCATACCTCAAAGCAATACTATTTTCCAAATCGTGCCCTGGAGCACCTTCATGGAATAAACAGTGGGCGCTTGAGTTGTAACTTGGTGGGAGCGGGTCTGGTGGAGGACCCAAAGGCCTTGGAGTAACCAGACCTCTCTTCAGCAGCGAGGGATATAATTCAGTATAGGTCATAGGGATCCGAGGATTGGGAGGCCTTCCTCCTGGTCTTCTATTCTGAAAGTTGGAATTCGGATGAGGAGTTGGGGTCCTCTGCTGGTAGGCTGATGCATTGGGCGCTTGTTGATATCCTGTATTGTTGAGAATTGGTTGATAAGCTGGAATCACTCGAGCCGCTTGTTGATACATCGGTATTGCTTGAGTTGGCCGATACATTGGAACTTGTTGATTATATGACGGTTGAACTGCCGCTACATAAGGATGTTGAACATACTGTGGTGGATAGGCATATTGTTGTTGAGTCACAGGTGGAGGCCTCTGCCAAAGCTGATTTCTCCTTTGACTCGTCATCACTGCATTTGTCTCGCCCTCTTTCTTTTTGTGGAAATTGCTGGTAAACTTCTTAACATTGTTTCCACTACTGTTGCTGGAGCTACTGGACGCACCACTCATCTTACCATTCTTCAGACCGAGTTAAACTTTGATTCCCACAGCTACAAGGTCAGAGAAGCTAGCGGTTATGCTTCCCACCATTCTCTCAAAGAATTATGGTCGCACCGTGTCAACAAACTAGTCAGCTAACTCTTTTTCAGTCAACGGGGGATCTACTTGAGAAGCGGTCACTCTCCACCTTTAAACGTATTCTTTAAAAGATTCGGAA
Source organism: Lathyrus aphaca (assembly GCA_963966055.1). NCBI lineage: Eukaryota > Viridiplantae > Streptophyta > Magnoliopsida > Fabales > Fabaceae > Lathyrus > Lathyrus aphaca. The sequence continues at coordinate 335,624,014 of OZ014520.1, read as the reverse complement.
TCTCTCTGGGACATACTCAACAGCTGCCTCCTATCGGGAGCAAGGTCCATATTGTACTTGTATTGCTAAATGAAAGTATCCGTCAGGTCTTGGAAACAACAGATCTTTGATTGATCTAGTGTCAGATACCACTTGGAGGAAATTCCCTTCAGACTATCCTGGAAGCAATGGATCATCAGTTTGTCATTGTCGACTTGCGCTGCCATTCTTCGATAGTACATTAAAAGATGACTCTTAGGACACATTGCGCCTTCGTACATATCAAAGGTGGGTGTTTTGAATTTGAGAGGTATCACTAGTCCAGACATAAGGCACATTTCTCTGGCAGCAGCACCAAAGATCTGGTCACCTTCAATTGCTCTCAACCTCTTTTCAAGAGTGTCAAAATTCTCTTGCATCTTCTCATGTTTCTCATTTCCATTTTCAGACATGTCTGGCACATCATACACCTGAGGGTCGTTAAAGTATGGTTGGACACGGGTGTGCACAATATATGGTGTAAAATTAGTAACCACATGGTTCTCTTAAGTAGTCAAAGGAATAGTCTGCTGAGCGGTAAATCCTTGAGGGGGAGGCACAAAACCTTGGGAAGGAAATGCAAAACCCTCAGAAAGAGGCACGAAACTTTGAGAAGCAAAACCTTGGGAAGGAGGGAAAAAACCCTGAGCAGCAAATCCTTGGGAAGGAGGAATAAAACTTTGAGAAGCAAAACCCTGAGGAGGAGGTACAAACCCGTGAGGAAGCCCAAAAGGAGGCCAGTTTACAGGGGTAGTGACTGATGGTGTAGGCTCAGTCATTGCAGTGACAATCTCAGAAACCACAGTCTGTTAGGTATCTAATTTTGCTCGAATGACTTGCATCATTTCCATCATCTGACCCATATTTCCACGAAGATCAGAAAGCTCTTCATTAACTTTGTCCATTTCTGGGTCTCTGTCAGCCATCTTCTTCTTGGCCTGAGCTTGAGTGGAGTATTTGCGTGAGATCCTCAGTGTGATAGTCTGGAAAGGAGGTGACGGGAATGAGTTTTTTTAAAAAAAAATGTAAATGCGGAGATGCACTCATGAGTAGAAAAATGCAAATGCTTCAAGGGACTTAAGAAGTTATTGCAAAACATCAAAATGGGTAAATCCTTATTATTATTTTTCAAAAACTAATAAACTGAAGTCCATTCATGATAAAATATATGATGTTTGCAACAAAAATCTATTTGTTCCTTGAAGCTCTTACGAAAATGATGCATATGATCCTGAGATGCAAAGATGCAGGGATGCAAGGATGCAAAGTGCCATAAGTAAATATGGAACCTTCTTAATAGGTAGGCTGTAAGAGATTGGTTCTACGTTTTTCTACCCACAAATCCCACTCACAGGGTGGTTTCTACAGTGATGGTTTTAAGGAAACTCCAAGTCACGGACATTTATCGTATTAACGCCCCGCCGCAGGCTAGCTGCATTTGGACGATAATAACGATAAGGTCTACCTTGAGTGGAGTTCTCATGCTAGGCCCTCAAGAGGCGAGCCCTTGGAGACTAACACTACACAACTACCAATATTGAAACTGGTTCTTAACAGTGGATCCCATAATCACAGCCCTTTCATGAATCAGGTCACGCAACAGGCTAGCTGCATTGTGACAAGATCTATGAAAAGTCTAACTATCTGGGGGAGCTTTCATGCTAGGCCCTCAAGAAGCGAGTTCTTGGAGACTAACACTAATACTACCAATTCTAACCTAGGTGTTCCCTCTTCTTTTTCCACAACTCAGATTTTATTTGCAATGTGACCCCGAGATCTCACAGACAAATAATATAACGAGCAAATAAGAGAAAGCGATAAAAGAACAAATAAACAAACATAAATAATAAACATATAGAAGACAAAAAGATAAGATCAAACAAATAAAAACACAAAGCTAAGTTAGGCTTGACTCTCTCTAGCATGGAGCTAATCCCCAACAGAGTCGCCAACTGTCGTTCCTCGAAAAATACGATCCTAAAACAAACAACAGAGTCACCACCTAATTCTATTTATTCTAATTAGAGAAAAGGGAGATATAGACACAACCTAAATTGGATAAGAAATGGTCAACGAAACCACTAATCTAAGTTCGGGAGTCAGTTACGCAAAGGGAAGGTATTAAGCATCATTCGCGTCCGTTGTACTCAACGGGAACCTCTTAGTCTAATTTGCGCTTAAATGTTAACTTATTTTATTGTCTTCTTTTAATGATTAAAGTTTGTTAAGATTATTTTAAAGAAATATTTTAATTATCATTTGTTATGGGAAAAGGTTAAATTTTTTATTATTGTGCTCGCGAAGGATTAAAATCCTTGTGCCTACGTATTCCCTGGTGCAATGGGAAGTCAGAGCTTCGTAGTTCGTGCGACTACGGTTTGTGTTTTTTAATTGAACGATTGTTTAAAACGCATTCTACTGCTAAGCGTTGACTTATACTTGCGGTGGAGGTTGAAGCGCTAGCTTGTTTGCGAGATAGAAAGATTTAAACAATGTTCATTTTGAAAAAGATGTTTGATCTTTATTAAGTGTTTTAAAACGAAAGGCGAATGAACCACAACTCGAGGGTTAGCCTCAAGAGTGATTGCATTCAAGGACCCGTGGAGTGCTGGACTCCAGAGATCAGTTATTCGTTGATTAATTGTAAAGGAATTTGCGTATGTTGGTAAGTTTTAAGTTGTATTCTCATTGTGAAAGGGCGAATGAATTACAAATCGAGGGCTAGCCCCAACAGTAATTCAATTCAAAAACCCGAGGAATGCTAGATTCCTGAGTTAAGTTCTTTCACGATTTTTTAGTACGTTAATTAAGAGTAGATTGTTTGAGAATTTGTTTTAAAATGGTTTAGGATTTAGTATTTTTAGAAACGAAGGAGTAAACAAAACACAACTCGAAGGCTAGCCTCAAGAGTGGTTCATTAAAGAACCCGCAGAATGCTAGATTCCGAAGCTCAGTTCCTTATTGTTTTGATTATGAAAAATAGTTTGAGTATTTGATAAAAAAAAGTACTTGTTTTCTTTAGTTTAGAATGACCTATCTGAATGAGGTTAAGGTAGGTGTTAATGCACTGTGTGGAAGGATCTGCTTGGCGTTGGGCCAAAGGATTTATTCGTCTTTGAAATTCGCTCAAGTTTTAACCTATAACTTATGGTCATAACATGAGAATGGTTCATACTAGTTCAAGTGAGGCAAACAATCATACGTACAACAAAATAATGAACAAATGCAAATGCGCAACAACAATTAAGCACACGAACAATCACTTAACTATGAAATTAATAAACGAATAGACACTTGCACAATTTTGAAAAGAAAATTCGGTTGAGAACAATCCAAATATGAACTTTAATATTAATAAAAAAAATAAAAAAATAGTCCATCTTTTTTTAAATTTTATTATTATTCTAAACAAAAAGTTACTAAGACACTTTTATTTAGAATGAAAACATACTAGTTAATATTTCTATCAGTATTTATTCTAATTGTGTTTTTTTTTATAAAATGAAAATGGCCAACAAACGAAAGGTGAGGCGCAAACCCAACTAAATAAACAGTCTTTAGCGTACTAAAGATTTGGGTTTATGGTGAACCTGGTTGATACACATGGCCCACATAAAAAATGGTATTCAGAGGAAAAAACCAAGGTTAATTCTAGTTGTTTCTCTCCCGTGTAAAACAAAGCAGATATGAAGGTGGATCCAACACGTGGCTTTAAAAGAAAGGGTAAGGGTTGGTTAGAAGTAAAATTACATTTGAAAAGTTTTAATGCCTTATTACTAAACGTCAGTTATCCATATTAATCCCCATTAAATCATAAATAAATGAATAAACCAAATGAGAGCTTTGGTAATCCTCAGGTAACGAAAAGGTCATAATCATGGGAAACTAAGTCATTAATGCAATTTCAAACCCAATGAATGCACACTTAACAAGACGGGAACGTGACTACAACTATACACACTCTCTCTCCCTATTTCTTCCACAAACCCGTCTCTTTCTAACGCTAAACAAAAGGATAAAAACCACAAGAGTTTCTAGGATAAGCCATCATTGAAACCTTAGGTCTACAGCAAGAGTCTTGCATAGTGCGAAAAACAAGAAGGTAATCACAAGAACACAGACATATCAACAAAATAGAAACCTCATCCCCAAATTGAAACCCTAAAAATCAGTTTATCGTATCCTCTTATCCCAAAAAACACACGCTCAAAAAATGAGGAAGAAAATGTGATTGAAAACAAATATTGTTCAACAACAACAACAACAAAATCGATCAAACCAATTTCACTATTCTAAACATTCACCTCTCTCAATTTGTTGCTCTTTGTATTTCTTCTTTGCGACCTCCCTGCGCCCGTGTGAACCTTGTTTCTCTCCTTTGCTCGATCTCTATCTTTCCTTCTGTTTGTGCGGCTTTTTGTGTGAGCTTCGGTGATTCACGGATGAGTTTGATGGAGGTGATTTGTAAGTGGATTTCGGCTTGAGGTTACTGACGAAGATGAAATCAATGAGGGAACGGAGGATGAGAGGGAGGAGGAGGTGAAGGGTTGAAAGGAAATTGTGATTTCAGGTTTTTGTTCTTTAATTCCAGACCTCCTATTTCTTTTTTTCTTTTTGTGTTGAATCCCCCTTTTTATATTCAGAGTTAGGTTTTCCAATTTCAAAACTTTCCTTTGAAAAAAAACTTCTTCAATGTTAGTAACATTCTGCTTTCTTGATGTTTAAATTTTTTTTGCCGGAAACGTGAAATTTTCGGTTCTGCCACTCTTCTGATGTGTCTGTCTACTTATACCTTATTTTGACTCAAACTATCTTGGTTTGAAATGAATTGAATAAGTTGAGTTCGGACCGAATCGCATTTCCCTTAGTTTCCTTTTGTTTTTGTCTGCATCTCTCTTTTAAAACATTTGCTGATGTATTGAAATGGTGGTCCCTGTTATTGCAGGCTCGTTGCCAAGAGTGGAGCAGAACATTTGTTATTTTTTTATGTGCAGTAGGCGTGGCATATGTTCGTATGTGGTTTGTGTGGGCCAAAAAATGTGCAGGAGGGTACCCTTTGGAATGTAGCGGTGGCAGGATTTGGCTCTTGGTGGAGCAAGTCATGGTCAGTGGTCTATGTATCCTGAAATAGAGTCATACGCCGCAGTTGTTGCAGTGAATCATACTTTGGGTTAAAGCATAGAGTCATGTAAAACAAAATTATGTTAGCATGCTATGTTCTGTGGACTTTCGATATACACAGCCTCATTGTAGGCTCCTTTTCCGTTTCTATGAGAAAACTTTATTGATCTATTTTTTGCATAATGGACTTTTATTCTTGTTGTAGAATCTTTGTGCAAATGGCATTTGAAATAATAAAAAAACTTTACATATCTCATTAAGTTTTAATTTTGTGTAAAATTGTAATGAATTCTTGTAAAATGCAGCTGGTAGAAATTTGCAAATGGATAATAAATTGGGTATGAACATAAATGGAAATAAAATGTATATGAAGGATGAAAAAAGGTTTAAGGAAGTTTAGTTAAAAAAAGATTGGAATGGATTTTTTTTTAAAATTGGTTTGAACCTTAATGGAAAATTTGGGAGTTTTGACATAGAACTTTGACATTGCATTTGAGATTGAAAACTTGGACTAAAAATTTTGAAATTTGACATGGGAATTTAGGAATTTAAAATAAACTTGGAATTTGACATGAGAGTTTGAAATTGACTTTGGGAATTTGAACTAAACTTGGAACATGTATTGAATTTAAAAAAATGAGAAAAATGAATTTTGACTTGGATTTAGATAATTGAATGAAAATATGGGATAGGAAATAAATGGAACTTAGAAATAAAAAACTTGAAAATGAATTGAATATTAGAAATTATTTATAGAAATAAAACTTAAAAATGAATTAAAATTAGAAATAGAAATTAAATTTAGAAATAGGAAAATAAATTAAGAAAAAAAAACAATTGGGAATTAAAACTAAATTAGAGATAAAAACTATAAAAAAAGGTGAAATAAAAATAAAAATAAAATTATATTTAGAAATAATATTTTAAAAATGAGGTGAAAATTAAAAATAGAAATAAAGTTGACTTTAGAAATAAAACTTTGAAGATAAATGGGAATAAAATTTAAGTTTAAAAGTTTAAGAATGAATTAAGAATTAGAAGTAGAAATTGAAATAAGAATTTAAAGTTAGAAACTTGAAAATAGAATAAAAATTAGAAATAGAGAAAAAACATGAAAATTAGTTAAAAAATAGAAATGGGAAGTAGACAAAAAACAAAAAAAAACTTGGAAGTAAAAAGAAATTAAACTTAAGTTAAAATAATAATTTGAAAGCGGGTTAAGAAAACAGAGAAATAAATCCGAGAATTTACTGTCAACTAAGATGAATGTATGATGCGAAAAGTTAGGCGTAAAATTTGGGGTGTGACAGTTGCCCCTATTTAAATAACTTTACCAGGTAAAATGAGTAATGTTAATCCTCATAAAATCGGAGTGAAAGATATTTAAATATAGAAATAACCGAAAATTGTGCCCCTAAATGCAATGTCATGCTATGAACTAAAGAGGGACTCTCGCGGGGGATATGATATGCGAGATGCAACGAAACCTAGCGTGCTGATTTTTTTTTTTTGATGATGAACATGTTGAATATGATGTGCGGGAAATGATGAAAATAGATGCAACGATGATCCACATAAACACAAATGAGGGCGAAGACCCACTGGGGATAACAATATGTTGGGGATGACAAGACGGAAACATGGTGTATTCAAAGTGATAGATCAGCAGGTTCAAGTGTAACTGCTGGCACTAAGAATAACAACCGATGAGAAACAAAAACAAAAAACCAGAACATAGGATTAAAGACAAACTGATACCCTATGATAGCAAGAAAAAGGTTCAAAATGAAAACGTAATGGCTTGATGTGACTAAAACTGACACTATGAACAAAAAACAGACTATCTGAAGTGATGAGTTAGCGAGTTCAAGATGGCTGCTGGGGATCTCAATACAACAATTCGGCGATTGAGAAAGGTAGTTGAAATGACATTGACTCGGCGATCGGGAAAGCAAACTCAACACGGCGATTGAGGAAAATAAACAACAGATGTCGACGCGGTGGTTTGGAAATAAAAATGACTGGCGTCGACACGGCGGTCGGGAAATAAAATAACAAACGTTGACACGGCGGTCGGGAAGTAAAATAACAAACATCGACACGGTGGTCTGGAAATAAAATGACAGGCGTCGACACGGCGGTCGGGAAATAAAATAACAAACGTCGACACGGTGGTTTGGAAATAAAATGACAGGCGTCGACATGGCGGTCGGGAAATAAAATAACAAACGTTGACACGGCGGTCGGGAAGTAAAATAACAAACGTCGACACGGTGGTATGGAAATAAAATGACAAGCGTCGACACGGCGGTCGGGAAATAAAATAACAAACGTCGACGTGGCGGTCGGGAAATAACATAACAGACGTCGACACAGCGGTCGTGAAAACAAAATAACAGACATCGATACGGCGGTCGTGAAAACAAAATAACAGACATCGACACGGAGGTCGTGAAAACAAAATAACAGGCGTTGGTATGGTGGTCAGAAAATAAAATAACAAACGTCGACGCGGCGGTCGGGAAATAAAATAAAAGACGTCGACGCGGCGGTCGGGAAATGAAATAAAAACGTCGACGCGACGGTCGGGAAATGAAATAAAAACGTCGACGCGGCGGTCGGGAAATAAAACTAAAAGACGTCGACACGGTGGTCGGGAAATGAAATAACTGATAAATAATCCCAAGTGATAAATCAACAGGTTCAAGTGTAACTGTTGATACCGAGGATAAATAAAACAAACAGTGTTCGGGCAGTGGTCCTGTGCGACCAACTGATACTGGGAGTAGAATGCGAAGCATTTAAAGATAAATCAAACGGCTCTAGGAGACCATCTGGCGAATAAGAATAAATGTTGGAGTTTTCAACGAGACAAATGACCAACCTCTGGGAATTCCTTACATGAAGAGTTCAAAGAAGAACTTTTAGGAAATGTCAGGAAAACACGGATGCGTGTTGAATTAAATGGCCTTAAATCCTAAGCAAACAACTTAAAGGATTTATGCCAATGATAATTGGGCTTAAAAGAAATATTGGTGGTACTAAGGTACATATCAATGAGGGCCTATGTGGGGGACACTAGTGTTACTGGAATAATACTTTGGTTAACCACAGTTCAGGGTGCCCACAACAATGGATTTCAAAAATGAAAATTGACAGTAATCTGGACCTGGAGTCAGACAGACGACAACTGGGAAGGGACAAATGATTATGTCAAATGCATATGATTGAGCATGATATGAATGATTATGATATGTGAATGCTGACTCTGGAGAGACAGAGAGTTTGACAAAGTAGGGGAGAGTAGGATCTCAACGCCAATACTTAGACGAGCAATATGAAAGATGTTGGGGAGAGATGTCTTCAAACTTGGAAATCAATGTTTGGTCCAAGGATCCATCCAAAAGTGCTACCAGCTTCTAATCCTTTTATGGGGAGTTCTGTAATAATGGCATGAGAGTGTTGCTGCAAACCCATGGTTTTTTTTAGAAGACAAAAGATTTTTCAGTATTTCCAAAGTTAAAGAAATTTGAAAGTTTTTCATATGTTTCCAAAAACAATTTTCTAAAATATTTGTTATTTTCAGAGTTAAATGGTAATTCAGTAAATACATTTTGCATAACAAAGAAAATAAGAAGCTGAAAGACAAAGTTTAAAGGCAGAGGTTGTATTTCATTCAAGAATGGTAGCTTGCCAATAGCAAAAACTCCATGGGAAATTACAATTTGAAAATGGTAATGGGGAAAGGTCTACATTGAATCCAACGACCACTATAATCCCTAATGACTAAAACCGCCTAACACTTCGCTTCTGACAAGAGCGACTGAATTCTTCTTCAAGTAAATGATCTTCGATAATAGTAAACACCATCTGGTACAGTCAAATGCCTTTGTCCCTAATTTTTGCCTGGGCCGCCCTTTCGGGTTTTCAATCCACCGGGACGCTCTTTTTTGCCTAAGCCGCCCTTTCGGGTTTTCAACTTAGCGAGCTCTCATTTTTTTATCCCTAACTTTTGCCTGGATCTCCTTCATAGGTTATGATCCACCGGGATACCCATTCTTGCATAGGTCACCATTTCTGGTTTTCGACCTATCGGGCTTTATTTAGGCATAATATTTTTTGACTACATCAGAATTCACCGGGTGTTTAAGCTGTTCTCCATCCATAGTTATGAGGATTAAGGAACCTCCAGAGAATGCCACATTCACAACATATGGGCCCTCATAGTTAGGGCTCCACTTCCCACGCATGTCTTTGTGGACTGGCAAGATTTTCTTGAGTACAAGGTCTCCTTCTTTGAACTCTTGCAGATGGACTTTCTTGTCAAACGCTCTCTTGATGCGCTCTTGGTACAATTGGCCACGGCACATGGAGGTCATTCTCTTTTCATCAATGAGGTCCAGTTGGTCATATCTGTTCTGGACCCACTCAACTTCCTCCAGTTTGGTTTCCATCAAAATCCTCAAAGATGGTATCTCTACTTCGATAGGGAGAACTGCATCCATCCCTTACACCAAAGAGAAAGGGGGTGCCCCTGTTGAAGTGCGAACTGATGTTTTGTATCCGTGTAAGGCATACGGTAACATCTCGTGCCAGTCTTTGTAAGTTTTCACCATCTTCTACAGGATCTTCTTGATGTTCTTATTCGCAGCTTCAACGGCTTCATTCATCTTCGGACGGTAAGGAGAAGAGTTATTATGTTCAATCTTGAATGTCTCACACAACTCTTAAATCGTCTTTTTGTTTAAATTGGTCCCATTATCTATGATGACCCGGTTTGGGATTCTGTAACGGAAAATAATTTGGTTCTTGATGAAACGGGCAACCACTTGCTTTGTCACATTGGCATAGGAAGCTGCTTCTACCCACTTGGTAAAGTAATCGATCGCAACCAAGATAAACCGGTGACTGTTGGAAGCTTTAGGCTCAATTTCCCCTATCATATCAATGCCCCACATTGAGAAAGGCCAAGGTAATGACAAAACATTCAAGAGGGTCGGAGGTACGTGCACCTTGTCGGCATAAATCTGGAAATGACACTTCCTAGCATATTTGAAACAATCTGATTCCATGGTCAACCAGAAGTATCCAGCTCTCAAAATCTTTCTAGACATGGCATGTCCATTGGCATGTGTTCCAAATGATCCTTCATGGATTTCTCTAATCAATAAGTCTGCCTCGCGTCGGTCCACACATTTGAGTATAACCATATCATGATTTCTCTTGTAAAGCACATTGTTGTTGAGGAAGAACTTGGACGCCAATCTTCTCAGAGTCTTCTTGTCTAAAGTTGTTGCATCCGCTGGGTATACCTGATTTTGCAAGTATTTCTTAATGTCATAGAACCACAGTTTCTCATCAGTTTCTTCTTCGACCAGTAGACAGTAGGCTGGTGTATTTTTTCGCTCGATTGTAATGAGCGGAGCTTCATTAAGAAATATGACTTGAAACATGGAGGCCAACATAGCCAAGGCGTCTGCTATTTGATTCTCTGCCCTTGGAACGTGATGGAAAGTGACTTCATCAAAGTATTTAATTGATTCCACAATGTAGGCATGGTAAGGGATCAACTTCTCGTCACGGGTCTCCCATTCACCTTTGACTTGGTAGATTACCAAAGCCGAGTCTCCATATACTTCAAGGATCTTGATTCTGGTATCAATTACAGCTTCGATACCCAAAACACATGCTTCATACTCGGCAATGTTGTTTGTACATTCGAAACATAATCTGGCTATGAAAGGAGTATATCCACCATCAGGATTCATCAAAACAGCTCCCACACCATGCCCCATGTAATTAGAGGAACCATCAAACATCATCTTCCAACGAGAACCTGACTCTTGACCTTCGTCCGACCCTGGAACTTCACAGTCCTTTACCAACATAATGTCCTCGTCTGGGAAATCCAATTTCAAAGGTTCATAATCTTCGACAGGTTGATCAGCAAGGTAGTCAGACAAAACACTGCCCTTGATAGACTTCTGGGTTACATATTGGATGTCATATTCGGACAACAACATGTGCCAACGGGCGAGTCTTCCAGTCAGGGAAGGCTTCTCAAAAATGTACTTTATTGGGTCCATTTTCGAGATCAACAAAGTAGTGTGACAAATCATATACTACCTGAGTCGTCTGGAAGCCCATGCCAAAGCACAACAAGTCTTCTCTAAAAGTGAATATCTGCTTTCACAATCTGTAAATTTCTTGCTTAAGTAATAAATGGCATGCTCCTTACGACCAGTTTCATCCTGTTGTCCTAATACACAACCCATAGATCCCTCAAGTATAGTCAGATACATGAAGAGAGGCTTCCCTGGAGTAGGTGGGGTTAAGATAGGAGGTTCCTGTAGATAAACCTTAATCTTCTCAAAAGCCAGTTGACAATCGGGACTCCACTCAATTGCTTGATTCTTTCGAAGCAACTTGAATAAAGGCTCACATGTAGCAGTCATGTTGGAGATAAATCTGGAGATGTAATTCAATCTTCCAAGGAAACCTCTGACTTGTTTTTCTGTTTTCGGAGCTGACATTTCTTGAATTGCTCTGACCTTGTCTAGATCTACCTCAATTCCTTGCTGACTAACAATAAAACTGAGTAATTTCCCTGATCGGACACCAAAGGTACACTTAGCTAGATTTAGACGTAGTTGGAACTTTCTAAGGCGCTCAAATAACTTCAGGAGATGATTCAAATTATCCTCCTCACTCTGTGATTTGGCAATCATATCATCCACATAAACTTCTATCTCTTTATGCATCATATCATGGAAAAGGGTGACTATTGCCCTCTGATAAGTGGCTCCTGCATTTCTGAGACCAAATGGCATAACCTTGTAACAATAAGTGCCCCATGGTGTGATGAAGGTAGTATTTTCCATATCATCGGGATCCATCTTGATCTGGTTGTATCCTGAAAATCCATCCATGAAGGAGAAAACAACAAACTTAGCAGTGTTGTCAACCAAAGTATCAATGTGCAGAAGAGGGAAATCGTCCTTTGGACTGGATTTGTTCAAATCCCGATAGTCCACGCACATTCTAACCTTGCCATCCTTCTTGGGGACTGGCACAATGTTAGCTACCCAATCAGGGTACTTTGCAACTGCGAGGAATCCAACATCAAACTGTCTTTTGACCTCCTCTCGAATCTTCAGAGCCATGTCCGGTCTTGTTCTTCGGAGCTTTTGCTTTACTGGAGGACAATCTGATCGAAGAGGTAACTTGTGGACCACTATGTCTGTGTCTAAACCGGGAATATCCTGATACGACCATGCAAACACATCCACATACTTTTTGAGAAGCTTGACCAATCTTTCTATGACGTCTACCCCAAGTGTTGTACCAATCTTGACTTCTTTCTCGTCTTCATCGGTGCCAAGGTTGATGGTCTCTACCTGCTCCTTATGTGGCTGAAGATCTATGTACTCATACTCAACCAATTTTGCCAGTTCTTCGGGAATATCACAATCTTTCTCACTTTCATCTTCTGCTTGGTAGATGGGAGAATCGAAGTTACGAGAGAATATAGAGTCATTGGATTCAACAGGGTTTTCATTTGTTCTGCATATGGGAATGATTTGCTTTTATTAAAAGTGAAAATAGAGAGATGCAAAAAAACTTTTTATTAGTTTTGAAAGATTGCCATTTTCTTTTTAAAAGCAAAAAGAGGATAAGCAGTAAATAAAACAAAATAGGAATTTAACAAAATGCCTTCATTGATTAAATAACTTGAAAATGAGAAGGGGCCCTACAAAATGATCCCATAGCCTTGGGCGAAGCTAAGGAACTTTGAAAACATTAAAAAAATGCAAATTACTTTGATAGTGGAAAAAATTCTGGGATCTCAACTGCCTCCCAATTGTCCAAAGCTGCTTCACACCGATAAATCAAATGATCCACATCTTCATCTTCAGCATCCCCATTAATTGCATTGATCTGATAGCCGGCACTAGAAAACACCTCTTGAATGGTCTTTGGATGTCCTTTGACGGAGGTTGACGCTCCTTCCCTCACATGAGTTGGTTTGTAACCCAACCCGTAGCGATCTAGCTTCTGTTTAACTTCAATGACATCACCCCAACCTTCATAGCTTCCTTCTTCGATAGTGGAAATGGTACTTTTCAGCTACGCAAAAGATGGAATACCCTTCCCCTTCGGTTCCTCTACTTCCATAAGGACTACATTGGCTATCTCCAGAGCTTGGAAAGCAATTTCCAAAGCATCTTCATCAGCCTCAATATACCTAAAGGAAGAAAGGTTGCTGACCATGAGATCTTCTTCACCAGACACAGTTACCAGCTTATTATCGACCACAAACTTCATCTTCTGGTGTAAGGTAGAAGTGACTGCCCCAGCGGCATGGATCCAAGGTCTTCCCAGCAAACAACTGTAATTAGGGTTAATGTCCATAACCTGGAAAGTGATCTTGAACACTTGTGGTCCAATCAAGATTGGCAAGTCTACTTCTCCAATAACAGTCCTCCTTGACCCATCAAAAGCTTTCACAATCAGCGCACTGGGCCTCATCTCTGCCCCTTGATAAGATAACTTAGCAAGCGTTTTTTCCGGCAAAACATTCAATGAAGATCCTGTATCCACAAGAACTCTCGCTAAAGTATCCTCCTGACACTTCACAGATATATGGAGAGCACGATTATGGTCCAAGCCATCCTTTGGAAGATCCTCCATACTGAAGCTGAGATTATTAGATGCAGTGATGTTGGCTATGACTCCATCAAACTGATTCACAGTTATATCATGCGTAACATGAGCTTGGGCTAGTAATTTCTGGAGAGCACCTCGGTGGGCCGGCGAATGCATAAGAAGTGATAAGATAGATATTTTGGAAGGCGTTTGATGTAGCTGATCAATAACCTTGTAATCACTCTTCTTAATGATTCTGAGAAATTCCGCATCTTCTTCTTCCAAGACCAACCCTTTATCCTTGTTGTCAACAACGGGAATGACTTCTTTAGGTGGAGCGGGTGGAACTGTATTGACTTGCTGAGTATAGACGCGACCACTGTGAGTTAATCAACTGGCACCTGCTATGTCAGTACTCGCCACTTTTAAACTTTTCTTCTGACCGTCCTGTTCAAACTTCTGATGAATTCCCCATGTATCATACTTCCACGGAACTTCTTTAGTATCTTCATAAAGGAAAGGGTTACTTCTTTGCTCCATCCTCGGTTCGGGCATATTGAAAATGGGCACCACAGGTTCTGGCATATTGAAGATGGGTTGAACTCTTGGGGATTCAAGCATGTTAAACACTAGTGCCATGGTAGAATCAGATTCAGGCAGGTTAAAAATGGGTTCAATCATTGCCACTTCATTCCTCTTCACACGACCACTTACTTGTAAAACACACAAATTAATCAAACTTTGAACATCTCTTAAGACCAATTCATATCCCTTTGGATTATCAACACAAACTTCACACTTCTTATGACAGTTCTTTAGCATACCCACCTCTACTAACTTCGCATGGAAGTCTCTAAGCGGGGTTTTGATCTCTGTGGCGTCGAAAATCAAATCTTTGTTAGACTCATCAACAATGGCATTTATGGACCCATGTTTAGGTAAAGGATTATCTTTGACATTCGGACCAATATTTCCAAATGACAAAATATTTTTATCCATAAAATCCTTCATAGCATACCTCAAAGCAATACAATTTTCCAAATCGTGCCCTGGAGCACCTTCATGGAATAAACAGTGGGCGCTTGAGTTGTAACTTGGTGGGAGCGGGTCTGGTGGAGGACCCAAAGGCCTTGGAGTAACCAGGCCTCTCTTCAGCAGCAAGGGATATAATTCAGTATAGGTCATAGGGATCCGAGGATTGGGAGGCCTTCCTCCTAGTCTTCTATTCTGAAAGTTGGAATTCGGATGAGGAGTTGGGGTCCTCTGCTGGTAGGCTGAAGCATTGGGCGCTTGTTGATAATCTGTATTGTTGAGCATTGGTTGATAAGCTGGAATCACTAGAGCCGCTTGCTGATACATCAGTACTGCTTGAGTTGGACGATACATTGGAACTTGTTGATTATATGACGGTTGAACTGCCGCTACATAAGGATGTTGAACACACTGTGGTGGATAGGCATATTGCTGTTGAGTCATAGGTGGAGGCCTCTGCCAAAGCTGATTTCTCCTTTGACTCGTCATCACTGCATTTGGCTCGCCCTCTTTCTTTTTGTGGAAATTGCTGGTAAACTTCTTAACATTGTTTCCACTACTGTTGCTGGAGCTACTGGATGCACCACTCATCTTACCATTCTTCAGACCGAGTTAAACTTTGATTCCCACAACTACAAGGTCATAGAAGCTAGCGGTTATGCTTCCCACCATTCTCTCAAAGAATTCTGGTCGCACCGTGTCAACAAACCAGTCAGCTAACTCTTTTTCAGTCAACGGGGGATCTACTTGAGAAGCGGTCCCTCTCCACCTTTAAGCGTATTCTTTAAAAGATTCGGAATCTCTCTGGGACATACTCAACAGCTGCCTCCTATCGGGAGCAAGGTACATATTGTACTTGTATTGCTGAATGAAAGCATCCTTCAGGTCTTGGAAACAACATATCTTTGATTGATCTAGTGTTAGATACCACTTGGAGGAAATTCCCTTCAGACTATCCTGGAAGCAATGGATCATCAGTTTGTCATTGTCGACTTGCGCTGCCATTCTTCGATAGTACATTAAAAGATGAATCTTAGGACACATTGCGCCTTCGTACATATCAAATGTGGGTGTTTTGAATTTGGGGGGTATCACTAGTCCAGACACATGGCACATTTCTCTGGCAGCAGCACCAAAGATCTGGTCACCTTCAATTGCTCTCAACCTCTTTTCAAGAGTGTCAAAATTCTCTTGCATCTTCTCATGTTTCTCATTTCCATTTCAGACATGTCTGGCACATCATACTGTTGCACCCCAAAATTTTCCCTCCCCAAGACAAGACATTGTGTACTAAGAGGTTTACAAGGTTCACAAGACATCTCACGAGGTTCACAAGGTTCACAAAGTTCACAATTAGTCAGAAAGTTTGGCAATTCCCTCAGACAATGCATCCTCCTAAGCAAGGCATCCTAAACTAGGGTTTTGACTTTCATCAGGCTAAATGGACTTCCAAGACTTCAAGTGAGCTTCATAGCATCCTATATGTGTGCAATAATCCCCATGTCAAGTTTCAAGACTTTTCCCAAAGGTTTGCTCAGTCAAATGATCAGATAGGCTAAAATTAGTCAAAGCAGTCAAAAAGTCAAACTGAGGTCAACTGTGGTCAAACCAAAGTCAAACTTCATAATTATTTTGCCAACATCAAGTATATGAAGTAAAATTCATCATTTGATCAAGGGTTTATCATGATTCATCAAGGAGATTTCAGATCATCAAGAATCAGGAGTTTCTAAATTAGGGTTTTCACAAGAAAAGTCAACTGAACTTTGACCAGCCATAACTTTCACATGCTTCATCAAAAATTTTCCATCCAAATCTCATTTTGAAGGAAATTTAATTCTATACAACTTTGTGTCTCACAAGCCAAGCCCAAAAATGCTTCATTTGGAAGGTATGAGCTAAGACATTATAGGTCCTTTTAAAAGTCAACAAAAAGTCAACAACTTCCAAAGAGCATAACTTGAGGATGGTAAAAGATATGGACATGAGACCAAAGAGGTTGGTTAAAGGACTCTCTAATATTTCTAAAATATCCAAGAACACCTTCATAGCATTAAAATTGAGAGATTTGTGCCCTTGCAAAGTTGAGAAATTTTTGGGAAGTTTATGAAGCAAATGAGGCCTTAAAACCAATTTTTGCTAAATGGGCCTACCAAATTGCCATCCAATATTCATAATGTCATTAAGCACGACCCAACCCATGCCTTTTCTGATTTTTTATATTTTATTTAGTATTTATTTGAATTTTATTCATTAAAATACAAAATAAATCAAAATAAAATATGAAAACCAAATATTTGGAAGAGATTATGATTCTAGAAAGTCATAAACATCAATTATAGATGATTGATCTGATCCAAATTCGTGCTAGCTTGATTTGGCAAGGTTAGATGTGATCTTTTTCAATATTTGAAAGAAGGAAACTTCATGATCAAGCAATCAATACAAAGCCCATAAATCCATAACATTTTGACCTATTTTACATCCTTATATATACATGAGTATACTGCAAGCAAAAGAGGACGAATTCACAGCCTCCAAGCATAAGAACAAACTTCAAACTTTTCAAGAAAAAACTCCAATTCGGATTGCAACCTAGAGGCGTTTTCAAAGCTTTCTGAAGGTGGCATTAGCTTGCTTGAGCATCACTGAACACAATTCAATCATCATAAGCATCTAAAACATCATATAATCGTCCAACCGAATCATGCTTTGTTCTTGAATATGAGTTTTTCGATTTTATATATTTGTTTGTTTTAAATGATATTTGATGACTGCTTGATGTTTGTGATAGTGCTATGAACGTTTCTGGACTCTCAATTTGAAGAATCGTGACCTTAATCTCCAAACGCCATTATTAGGGTTTCAAGCACCATATTAGGGTTTAACGATTTAGCTAATATAAATCAATTCTAATGACATGGTTAAACTGTAAATGTTGTGGTGATTCTGTTGGTATATTTAATTTTGGAAAATTTTACAGGTTCATTGATGATTGAAGAAACCTAGGAAGTCCTGCGAAACTAAATTCGCAGGAAAATTCTTAGCAATTTTCGCAGGTAAATGCGCAGGGTCAGAGGAGGAAGAAGAAGGTTGTTGGCGCGAAAAAGAATTTTGAAAATTGATCTTATTTTATTATGTTTTTATTTGTGTTAATATTTCAGAAAGACTAGTTGGCTCAGTTGGTTGGACGCGCATGTGAACGACTTTAGTACCTGGGTTCGAATCCCAGGTTTTGCGTTTTTTGTTGTTTTATTTATCATATTTAACAGTTTTTATATTTAATGATTGTTATTCATTCTGTGTTTGCTAGCACGCGCTAGTCCAGTGGCAGGGTTTTAGGCATGGTAAGGGGGAGGTCATGGGATCAAAACCAGGCCTCCCCACCTTCTTTTTATCATTAGTTTCTTTTTATTTATTTTATATTTTATAACTTGTTTTTATAATTATTAATTTTATTTAAATACTAATTAAACCTTTATATTTTATATTAATCTTATAATGTTTTTGATAAATCACTTTAATTAATTTAATAAACAATTTTGTATGTAAAATATTATTTTCTTCTAAGTTGTAAATAATTTATGTAAATATTATTTAATTTCAAAATTTAAAAACTAACCCTAATTTTTTTCATAATTAAAACCCTAACTTCTAAAACCCTAATTTTCTTTAACCCTAACCCTAATTCTTGTTAACTTTAATATTTAAATTATAATCTAATAATTATTATTATAATGGTTTATTATTATTCTAATTACTTTATTATTTTCTTCTTAAAAATTCTTAAAAATTATTTGTTTAATTTAAAAATATTCTCTTAAATTGTATATATTTTGTTTATTTGTGCTAACCTCTTTTTCTCATAATTATTTTATTACTAACCATTTTAATTATAGTTTCTTTATTATATATTTATTATTGATTATTTCTATTATAATGTAATTGCGAAAGCCTTGTAATAGTCGTAGTTTTATTTTTTTATTTTATTATTGATAAATATTTTTGCCATGGTTAGTAACTATAGGGAGTGATAACCTGTTGGTAATTTAAAAATTAATTTAGGATGACTTACTTAATAAGATAAATATATGAATATGAACACTCACACACGTAAGTCGATCTTTGATCGCCATCTCACACTTTCTAAGGTTATCTCTCCTGTTGCCTACTTCTAAAGGTCAAGTAAGGTGTCTTAAAGCAAAGTCCCTTCATTAATATCATCAAGTCCCTTTCAGATTATAAGATCAAGTCCCTTCGATGTTGCCTATGGTAAATGATCTTGTCCCTTCGAATAAAAGATGATAAGTCCCTACGAATTACTAAAGACACCTTACAGTTGCCTAAATTCAGATGTCCCTTCACATGTCTCTTATAACATCCAAGGTAATGACTACCTATTCCTTAATAATAGGGCTAGTCTTACCATTGAAAGAATATATAAGAACAATAGAGATTTAACATAGGGTAGGTTCCTCTTAAGTACTTGCTCACCCTTTTCAAAACAGTCTTTTACACTTCACATTTCAAACAAATTTTCAAAACAAAGTCTTTATATACATCCATACGAGGATCATTATAAAGTACTTAGAAAATTTTTAATCACACACTACACTTCTCAAAACAATTTAAAGTGAGCTAAGTAACTAAGAGCCCATGGATAACCATGGATATAAAGGGTGCTAACACCTTCCCTTTGTATAACCTACCCCCCGAACTCAAAATCTTTTTAAGGTCTTTCCTGTTCTTTTATATCCTTTCCTTTTGGATAAAATAAAAGTCGGTGGCGACTCTTGCTATTCACAACATTTTAACTAAAGTCAGTTCTCCCACCGTGTTACACATACACATGAGGGTCGTTAAAGTATGGTTGGACACGGGTGAGCACAATATCTGGTGTAAAATTAGTAACCGCATGGTTCTCTTCAGTAGTCAAAGGAATAGTCTGCTGAGCGGTAAATCCTTGAGGGGGAGGCACAAAACCTTGGGAAGGAAATGCAAAACCCTGAGAAAGAGGCACAAAACTTTGAGAAGCAAAACCTTGGGAAGGAGGGAAAAAACCCTGAGCAGAAAATCCTTGGGAAGGAGGAATAAAACTTTGATAAGCAAAACCCTGAGGAGGAGGTACAAACCCGTGAGGAAGCCCAAAAGAAGGCCAGGTTACAGGGGTAATGACTGATGGTGTAGGCTCAGTCATTGCAGTGACAATCTCAGAAACCACAGTCTGTTGGGTATCTAATTTTGCTCGAATGACTTGCATCATTTCCATCATCTGACCCATATTTCCACGAAGATCAGAAAGCTCTTCATTAAATTTGTCCATTTCTGGGTCTCTGACAGCCATCTTCTTCTTGGCCTGAGCTCGAGTGGAGTATTTGCGTGAGATCCTCAGTGTGATAGTCTGGAAAGGAGGTGACGAGAATGAGTTTTTTTTTGAAAAAATGCAAATGCGGAGATGCACTCATGAGTAGAAAAATGCAAATGCTTCAAGGGACTTAAGAAGTTATTGCAAAACATCAAAATGGGTAAAGCCTTCTTATTATGTTTCAAAAACTAATAAACTGAAGTCCATTCATGATAAAATATATGATGTTTTCAACAAAAATCTCTTTGTTCCTTGAAGCTCTTACAAAAATGATGCATATGATGATGAGATGCAAAGATGCAGGGATGCAAGGATGCAAAGTTCCATAAGTAAATCTGGAACCTTCTTAATAGGTAGGCTGTAAGAGATTGGTTCTACGTTTTTCTACCCACAAATCCCACTCACAGGGTGGTTTTTACACTGATGGTTTTAAGGAAACTCCAAGTCACAGACATTTATCGTATTAACGCCCCGCCGCAGGCTAGCTGCATTTGGACGATAATAACTATAAGGTCTACCTTGAGTGGAGTTCTCATGCTAGGCCCTCAATAGGAGAGCCCTTGGAGACTAACACTACACAACTACCAATATTGAAACCGGTTCTTAACGGTGGATCCCAGAATCACAGCCCTTTCATGAATCAGGTCACGCAACAGGCTAGCTGCGTTGTGACAAGATCTATGAAAAGTCTAACTATCTGGGGGAGCTTTCATGCTAGGCCCTCAAGAAGCGAGTTCTTGGAGACTAACACTAATACTACCAATTCTAACCTAGGTGTTCCCTCTTCTTTTTCCACAACTCAGATTTTATTTGCAATGTGACCCCGAGATCTCACAAACAAATAATATAACGAGCAAATAAGAGAAAGCGGTAAAAGAACAAATAAACAAACATAAATAATAAACATAGAGAAGACAAAAAGATAAGATCAAAAAAATAAAAACACAAAGCTAAGTTAGGCTCGACTCTCTCTAGCATGTAGCTAATCCCCAGCAGAGTCGCCAACTGTCGTTCCTCGAAAAATACGATCCTAAAACAAACAACAGAGTCGCCACCTAATTCTATTTATTCTAACTAGAGAAAAGGGAGATATAGACATAACCTAAATTGGATAAGAAATGGTCAACGAAACCACTAATCTAAGTTCGGGAGTCAATTATGCAAAGGGAAGGTATTAAGCACCATTCACGTCCGTTGTACTCAACGGGAACCTCTTAGTCTAATTTGCGCTTAAATGTTAACTTATTTTATTGTCTTCTTTTAATGATAAAAGTTTGTTAAGATTATTTTAAAGAAATATTTTAATTATCATTTGTTATGGGAAAAGGTTAAATTTTTTATTATTGTGCTCGCGAAGGATTAAAATCTTTGTGCCTACGTATTCCCTGGTGCAATGGGAAAGTTAGAGCTTCGTAGTTCGTGCAATTACGGTTTGTGTTTTTTAATTGAACGATTGTTTAAAACGCATTCTACTGCTAAGCGTTGACTTATACTCGCGGTGGAGGTTGAAGCGCTAGCTTTTTTGCGAGATAGAAAGATTTAAACAATGTTCGTTTTGAAAAAGATGTTAGATATTTGTTAAGTGTTTTAAAACGAAAGGCGAATGGACCACAACTCGAGGGTTAGCCTCAAGAGTGATTGCATTCAAGGACCCGTGGAGTGCTGGACCCCAGAGTTCAGTTATTCGTTGATTAATTGTAAAGGAATTTGCGTATGTTGGTAAGTTTTAAGTTGTATTCTCGTTGTGAAAGGGCGAATGAATTACAAATCAAGGGCTAGCCCCAACAGTAATTCAATTCAAAAACCCGAGGAATGCTAGATTCCTGAGTTAAGTTCTTACACGATTTTTTAGTACGTTAATTAAGAGTAGATTGTTTGAGAATTTGTTTTAAAATGGTTTAGGATTTAGTATTTTTAGAAACAAAGGAGTAAACGAAACACAACTCGAAGGCTAGCCTCAAGAGTGGTTCATTAAAGAACCCGCAGAATGCTAGATTCCGAAGCTCAGTTCCTTGTTATTTTGATTATGAAAAATAGTTTGAGTATTTGATAAAAAAAAGTACTTGTTTTCTTTAGTTTAGAATGACCTATCTGAATGAGGTTAAGGTAGGTGTTAATGCATTGTGTGGAAGGATCTTCTTGGCGTTGGGCCAAAGGATTTATTCGTCTTTGAAATTCGCTCAAGTTTTACCCTATAACTTATGGTCATAACATGAGAATGGTTCATACCAGTTCAAGTGAGGCAAACAATCATACGTACAACTAAATAATGAACAAATGCAAATGCGCAACAACAATTAAGCACACGAACAATCACTTAACTATGAAAGTAATAAACGAATAG
Source organism: Lathyrus aphaca (assembly GCA_963966055.1). Taxonomy (NCBI): domain Eukaryota; kingdom Viridiplantae; phylum Streptophyta; class Magnoliopsida; order Fabales; family Fabaceae; genus Lathyrus; species Lathyrus aphaca. The sequence continues at coordinate 335,601,488 of OZ014520.1, read as the reverse complement.
ACACTCGCACAATTTTGAAAAGAAAATTTGGTTGAGAACAATCCAAATATGAACTTTAATATTAATAATAAAAAAAAGTAAATAAATAGTCCATCTTTTTTTAAATTTTATTATTATTCTAAACAAAAAGTTACTAAGACAATTTTATTTAGAATGAAAACATACTAGTTAATATCTCTATCAGTATTTATTCTAATTGTGTTTTTTTTTATAAAATGAAAATGGCCAACAAACGAAAGGTGAGGCGCAAACCCAACTAAATAAACAGTCTTTAGCGTACTAAAGATTTGGGTTTATGGTGAACCCGATTGATACACACGGCCCACATAAAAAACGGTATTCAGAGGAAAAAACCAAGGTTAATTCTAGTTGTTTCTCTCCCGTGTAAAACAAAGCAGATATGAAGGTGGATCCAACATGTGGCTTTAAAAGAAAGGGTAAGGGTTGGTTAGAAGTAAAATTACATTTGAAAAGTTTTAATGCCTTATTACTAAACGTCAGTTATCCATATTAATCCCCATTAAATCATAAATAAATGAATAAACCAAATGAGAACTTTGGTAATCCTCAGGTAACGAAAAGGTTATAATTATGGGAAACAAAGTCATTAATGCAATTTCAAACCCAATGAATGCAAACTTAACAAGACGGGAATGTGACTACAACTATACACGCTCTCTCTCTCTCTCTCTCTCCCTATTTCTTCTGCAAACCCGTCTCTTTCTAACGCTAAACAAAAGGATAAAAACCACAAGAGTTTCTAGGATTAGCCATCTTTGAAACCTTAGGTCTACAGCAAGAGTCTTGCATAGTGATAAAAACAAGAAGGTAATCACAAAAACACAAACATATCAACAAAACGGAATCCTCATCCCCAAATTGAAACCCTAAATATCAGTTCATCGTATCCTCTTATCCCAAAAAACACACGCTCAGAAAATGAGGAAGAAAATGTGATTGAAAACAAATATTGTTCAACAACTGTTAGAACAATTATGGTTCTAAACCTCTAAGAGTTTTGATGATAACAAATATTATTATGCAAGAATAGAAGTTCTAATGACTCTCTTTATTATATGTGTAGAAGAGGAAGTTATTTAAAGAAGACTTGCTTTATTAGAAGATACATTGAGCTGTATATAGAAGATACACTTATTGAAGAATCCATCATTTAAAGACATGGTTTAATAGCTGCGCATCAAGACTTTATTATCTCTGATTTACGTCTAGAAGATGATGATCTTCATAATGAAGGCTTTAATTAAAGAATATATTAATTAATGGTAAAGACAAGTATCTCTTGTTATGGAAGGAATTCATGGTATTAACTAATATCCTAAATTAGCTCAAGATGTCTTCAACGGCTACAATATTCAAGAACTATATAAAGGAATCAAATTGAAGATTTAAGGTAATACACTCACGAGAAAAGACTCACTCATTTGTGCTAAACTCTTGTAACATTCACTTAGTGATCATAGCTTTATTAGAAGCAAAATAGTTACTATATTATTTTTATTGTAAAAGTTAAGTAAAATCCCTTGAGTGACTAGTTTCAGTCAGAAGACTCAAGAGGACATTGACAGTAGGTCAGTGTGTGTATTCATTTATTGAATAGTGGATTAAGACCTCAGTGATAGAGGCAAAATCACCTTGGCGGGTGGACTGGACGTAGTTTGAGTTCAAACGAACCAGGATAAATCAACTTGTCATTAGAAGTTAATTTTTAGTTGTTAAAGAAAACCCAATTCCAACCCCCCTTCCTTGTGTTTTACGCACCTTCAATTGGCATCAGAGCGCTAGGTTCTGAGAAATACACTTAACCGTGTCAGTAAAAGATCCAGAAGTTAAAACACATGGCAGACGCTGGCAATAACAACAATGACTACCAAAATGACAAAATCAACGCTAAACCTCCAGTGTTCAATGGTGACAACTTTGACTACTGGAAGGATGTTCTGGAAAGTTTCTTTCTAGCTCTGGATGGAGATCTTTGGGACATGGTGACAGATGAATACACTCATCCTGTTGGAGCAGATGGTCAGAAGATTGAAAGAAAAAATATGACAGCTCAACAGAAGAAGGAATTCAGAAATCATCACAAAGCTAGAACCATACTTCTGAGTGCTATCTCATATACATAATATGAGAAAATTACAAACAGAGACTCAACCAAACACATGTTTGATTCCCTGAGGATGACACATGAAGGCAACACTCAAGTCAAGGAGACTAAAGCTCTGGCCCTCATCCAGAAGTATGAAGCTTTCAAAATGGAAGAAGATGAGACAATTGAAAAAATGTTCTCAAGGTTCCAAATTCTGGTAGCTGGACTGAAAGTTCTGGACAAAGGCTACTCAACAGCAGATCATGTAAAGAAAATCATCAGAAGCTTGCCAAAGGCTTGGAGGCCCATGGTCACTGCTCTAAAGCTATCTAAAAATCTGAATGAAATATCTTTAGAAGAACTGATCAGCTCCTTGAGAAGTCATGAGATAGAACTAGAAGAAGATGAACCCCAGAAGAAAAGTAAGTCTGTAGCTCTTAAATCTAACAAATCTGTTTCTAAAGCTTTACAGACAGAAGAAGAAGAAAGTTCTGGATGCTCATTAGAAGAAGATGAATTATCTCTTCTATCCCGAAGAGTCCAACAACTCTAGAAGCATCGTCAGAAGAAGTTCAAAAATACCAGAAGAACAAGTAATCACTCTGAAGCAACATCTGGTCACAAGAAACCCAGAAGCAAAGAAGTTGTGTGCTATGAATGCAAAGAACCAGGACACTACAAAAGTGAATGTCCAAAACTCCAGAAAGAGAAACCCAGAAACAAATTCAATAGAGAAAAGAAAAAGAGTCTCATGGAAACATGGGATGATTCTGAATCATCTGAGGCAGAGTCAGATTCAGAAGATGAACATGCTAACATTGCACTAATGGCAAAAATACCAGAAGATGATCACTCATCAGAATCAGAATCAGACTCAGATACAGAAGAGGTATTCTCTAAACTTTCTAGATCTCAATTAGAAGCTAGCCTCTCAAAAATTCTTGAAAAATATCAGAAGCTTCAATTAAAATACAAAGACATGAAACAAAGTCTGGTATCTGAATTAGAAGAAGTTAGAAAACTAAAAACAGAAAACTCTGAGCTGAAAGAAAATATTTTTGAATGCAAAAACTCTTTTGAAAAACTTAAAGCTCAGAAGGAATCTGAATTAGAAGATCTAATCAATTCTGATAATATCATAAAACAATATGACTATGGTATTCAAAAATTCCTAGCTAAATGCATAGATAGAAGCAAAATTGCATCTATGATCTATGGAGTTAGCAGAAATGATAGAAGAGGCATAGGCTATGTGAAAACTAAAGAAACTCTGAAGTTTAAAAAGATTGATGACATTGTCATAAAAACTAATACTCCTCTAAGTTCTCATTTTACCTATGGTCATAACCATGACTTAATATATACTATTGAGTCATCTTGTTCCACAAGTTCTGATTTGAAACCTAAAATAAATCAGAAGTTTGTGAAAACTAACAAACATGGACCCAGAAAAATATGGGTACCCAATGATAAAATTGTGTATGTTGCAGATGTCTTTAACAACAAAACTGAAACACCAATCATGGTACCTGGACTCTGGATGCTCACGACACATGACGGGAAGAAAGCATATGTTCCAAAGTCTTGAATTAAAAGATGGAGGCCACGTAGGTTTTGGAGGCAACCAAAAAGGAAAAATAATTGGCTCTGGAACTATTGGTAATGGAAACCTTCCTTCTATCTCTAATGTTCTATTAGTAGAAGGATTAATGCATAATCTATTATCCATAAGTCAATTAAGTGATAATGTTTATGACATAATCTTTAATCAAAAGTTCTGTAAAGCTGTTAGTCAGAAAGATGGAACAATCCTCTTCAGTGGAAAGAGAAAGAACAACATTTATAAAATAAAACTTTCAGAATTAAAAAATCAGAATGTAAAATGTCTAATGTCTGTGGAAACTGAGCAATGGGTCTGGCACAGAAGATTGGGACATGTTAATATGAGAAGATTATCTCAACTTAACAAACTCAATCTGGTCAGAGGACTTCCAAACTTGAAGTTCAACTCAGAAGCTCTGTGTGAAGCATGTCAGAAAGGCAAATTTTCAAAACCTGCCTTTAAAGCTAAAAATGTTGTATCTTCCTCTAGACCACTAGAACTTCTGCATATTGACTTGTTTGGACCAGTGAAAACTGCTTCTGTCAGTGGCAAGAAGTATAGATTAGTGATCGTAGATGACTTCAGCAGATGGACATGGGTAAAGTTCCTTAGACACAAGGATGAGTCAATTGTTGTATTTTCTAACTTCTGCAAACAAGTTCAAAATGAAAAAGAATTTAAAATTATTAAAGTCAGAAGTGATCATGGTGGAGAATTTGAAAACAAAAAATTAGAATCATTTTTTAATGAAAATGGCATCTCTCATGATGTTTCTTGTCCTAGAACTCCACAACAAAATGGGGTTGTAGAACGTAAGAATAGAACATTGCAAGAGATGGCCAGAACCATGATCAATGAGACTAACATGGCTAAACATTTTTGGACAGAAGCAGTAAATACAACATGCTATATTCAGAATAGAATCTCTATAAGACCTATTCTTGAAAAGACTCCTTATGAATTGTGGAAGAACAGAAAGCCCAACATTTCATATTTTCATCCTTTTGGGTGCAAATGTTTTATTCTGAATATTAATGATCCTATGAATAAATTTGACTCTAAGGCACAAAAGTGTTATATGTTAGGATACTCTGAACGTTCAAAGGGATACAGAGTATACAACACAGAAACACGTATTGTCATAGAATCTATTTATGTCAGATTTGATGATAAGCTTAGTTCTGAAAAACCAAAGCAGAATGAATCTCTTACGGATATAGAAGTTGAAATTTATACAAACAGAACATCTGAAGAACAATACAGAACAAAACAAGACAATCACTCCAACAAGCTCTGAAGAACCCACTCAGAAGAAACTATCCAGAAGCAAGCTGAATCATCCAGAAGATAAAATCTTGGGAAAGAAGAATGAACCAATCAGAACAAGATCATCATTCAGAAACTCTGAAGAATCTCTAATGGGACTAGTCTCCCTGATTGAACCATCTTCTGTAGAAGAATCTCTCTCAGAAAATGATTGGATTCTGGCTATGGAAGAAGAACTTAATCAATTCACCAGAAATGATGTATGGGATCTAGTTCCTAGGCCTAGAGAATTCAACATCATTGGCACCAAGTGGGTATTCAGAAACAAGCTAAATGAGCAAGGAGAAGTTATCAAAAACAAAGCAAGACTGGTTGCACAAGGTTATAGTCAACATGAAGGAATTGACTACACAGAAACCTATGCCCCAGTCGCCAGGTTAGAATCAATCAGACTTCTAATTTCATTTGCTGTAAACCATGATATCATTCTATATCAAATGGATGTCAAAAGTGCATTTTTAAATGGTTATATTGACGAAGAAGTGTATGTACATTAACCCCCTAGCTTTGAAAATATAAAATTTCCAGAACATGTTTTCAAACTCAAAAAATCCTTATATGGTCTGAAGCAAGCTCCCAGAGCTTGGTATGAAAGACTAAGCACTTTTCTTTTGGAAAATGATTTCATCAGAGGGAAAGTGGATACAACACTTTTCAGTAAAAACATTAAAAATGATCTTCTGATATGCCAAATTTATGTAGATGATATAATATTTGGTTCTACTAAAAGTGCCTTGGGAAAGGAGTTTGCTAAGTCTATGCAGGCAGAATTTGAAATGAGCATGATGGGAGAATTAAAGTTCTTTCTGGGAATCCAAATAAATCAAACATCAGAAGGAACATATATCCATCAAAGCAAATATGTCAAAGAACTTCTGAAGAAATTTGATTTATCAGAAAGTATCATCTCTAAAACTCCTATGCATCCTCCATGTATTATGGAGAAAGAAGAGGTAAGTAAGAAAGTAGATCAGAAACTCTACAGAGGTATGATTGGCTCTCTCCTCTATCTAACTGCTTCTAGACCAAATATTCTATACATTGTATGTTTATGTGCCAGATTCCAATCAGATCCTAGAGAAACTCACTTAACAACAGTTAAGAGAATTTTTAGGTATCTGAAAGGTACTACTAATCTTGGTTTATACTACAGAAGATCCAAAGATTACAAACTTGTAGGATAATGTGATGCTGATTTTGCTGGAGACAGAACAAAAAGAAAAAGTACTTCTGGAAGTTGTCAATTTCTGGGAGATAATCTAATTTCTTGGTCTAGCAAAAGGCAATCAACCATAGAATTATCAACTGCAGAAGCTGAATACATTGCAGCAGCTGGATGCAGTACTCAGATGCTCTGGATGAAAAATCAGCTTGAGGATTTCAACATTTATGAGAGTAACATTCCCATCCTCTGTGATAATATTTCTGCTATTTGTCTCTCTAAAAATCCAATTTTACATTCTAGAGCTAAACACATAGAAGTTAAACATCATTTCATTAGGGACTATACTCAGAAGGGAATTTTAATGTTAAAATTCATAGATACAAATCACCAATGGGCTGATATTTTTACAAAACCCCTTCCTGAAGATAGATTTAATTTCATTCTAACCAAACTTAGCATGAAATTATGTCCTGAATGAAAATGCTTTAATTATATGTCTTTAACTCTTAGAAGTTCTGAATTTAATCCTCTATTTTATTCTTTCAGAAGATATTTTTTAACTGTTTAATTCTGAGAACTTCTATTCAAAGGAATAACATGCAGATCTTTACATCAACAAGTGTCAACAAGGATCTAAGGAATCCTATCAGAATTAGAACAAGTGTCCAAATTCTGAAGAGTTACAGAACATGCATTGGACAACTGTCCTCTACAGAAGGACATCTGTGAAAATTATGGGAAATTGAAACGTCTGACTTGACACCATAAAGGCAAATATATTTTTGGTAATTGTTCCAGAATCTTTTATGCCTTCCCCTATGTCTGCTGCATTAATTACATTCCATCATTATGTTTTTAAATTAAATTTTTCCCACAAATTTCTCGTATTATTAAATGAAATTTTTTCTATATAAACAACTTTTTACTTTCACTTTTCTCTTTTACCTTCATTGTCTTTTTACTGCAAAAAATTTTCACTTTCACTTTTCGTTCTCTCTGAATTTTCTTAAAACCCTAAACCCTAAAAACTCATCTTAGTAACAATGGCTTCCTCCTCTCAACAACAACAAGACTCAACAGATGTGCTCTATGTTGAACCTGTGAAGACACTTCTTACTCCAACTGACAAACTTGAAGTTCTATGTGAGCTTTTTGTGGATTTTAATAGCTTGAAAGATAATGGTTTTGACCTACTTCCTGCCGTCGAAGCTCAAGGTTGGGAGAAGTATTTTGATCGTCTCATGGGACCAGTTTTCCCAAAATTGGTTAAGGAGTTCTGGGTGTATGCAAGTGCTTCTAACACTCGTGTTACGTCATATGTGTTGGGAAAAAGAATCATAATCTCTGAAGACCACATTTCTAGGCTCATTGAATCTGATGGCAATGGAATCAAATGTAGTGAAATGGACAAACTGTCAGATACCAAACTGATAGCTAAAGAAATCTTCACTTTTGGCCAACCTTCTAACAAGATAAAAGATCTGAAGATTCATCTTAGAATTTGGGCCAAGATCATTCTTGGAAGCATCTACCACAGGAAAGCTACCAACTCTCCAGATTATATCAACATGGATCAGCAGTTCTTGCTGTACTTTATAGCTAAGCAAAAGAAGGTTAACCTTACACACTCTCTATTTCATCATCTGAAAAATAGTGTGAAGGAAACAAGGGAAGGAGAGAAAACTAAGAGGGATTGGATTCCTCTAGGGCGTTTAATCTCTGACATCCTCCATGAGAATAAATTGGTGGACTATCTGGCTGAAGTCAAGCAGATAGAGCTTCTAGAAACAGATGTTGGTAAGTCTCTAAATGCTAAGAATCTGAAGAAGATGAAGTTCATAACTTCTATCAAGAAAGATCCTGTCCTCTACTCCAGAGAGGTTATAACCACCAGGAAGATTCCTCTGCAGAACTTCCCACTATTCTCTTCTGACACACCTCCAGAGGTTGTGGTCAGATACTTGGATTCCTGCAAGCAACATGGTGTGAATCCAATGTTCAAGGCAACAAAACTTACTCAACAAACTCCAGATGCTGCATCAGCAAGGAGCAAGAAAAGAAAGGCTGGAGAAGGAACGTCTCAGAAGGCTCCTAAAACTACCAGAAGAACAGGTAATACTTCTGCCTCTAACTCTGAATTCATTTCTGTAGTAGAAGCAGTAACTGTAGAAATGTCTGAAGCACCCTCTGACCCAACACCTTATGATCAAATTCCTTCTGCACCAACTCCTTCTGAACCAACCCCATCATCTGAACCAACCCCATCCTCTGAACCTATTCCACATTCTAACCCTATTCCCTTTGTCATACCTGCAACCTCTGCTGTCTCTTCCATCTTATCTTCACTTTATCCACCAGAAAATGAACCCCATCAACCAGAAACCCTATCAGACTTTGATATCCCCATTGACACAACCCCTCTATCTGATATAGACCGTTCACCATCAGCTGAAACACACACTGCCCTTCAACATGTTCTTTCTGACATTGATGATTTCCAACCCCCTGAATCTGAACAAATCCCATCTTCTCAAACTTTTGAAACACACCACCATAGCAGTTTCCAACCACTAAATTCTGATGGCCTAGTTTTTAATCTTTCACCAATAAGAGAAAGCTCCTTGTCTTCCTATGAGTCTACCCCTCCTAATTCACCAACTTTCATCACCATCCCTGACACACAACCAGAAGACGCTGATTGGAAAGCAAGTGGAATCATCCTCTGAGATCAAGTCTCTGATGGAGGCTTTAGTTACTAAGATGCATCCCTGATTTTCTGTTTATCTTCTGCTTATCTTTTTCTGCTTTATCCTCTGTTTATCATGAATTTTTAAGTTCTACTGGTTATTTTCTTGTTGGCTTTTGATTCTGTTTAATGAAAACTTATTTTGCTTATATACTCTTGCATTCTTTCTGCATTTATACTTTTTGATTATGACAAAAAGGGGGAGAAACGTAGAAGATCTTGATCTATAGCAGTTATCAAGATTTGCCTCTAACATATATATTCTAATAAAACTATTTGAGTTGTGATTCTAAAAAAGAAACAGGTCAAGTAATCAACTCAGGGGGAGCCAAGGCTAATGAAACTTCTGAAGGATAAAACTTCTGAAGAAACCACTAATAGAAATATCTGATTTAATTTAATCAAAGGGAGTTCTTCTAATCCTATTAAACTCTATTCTTAAAATCTAAATAAATGTTTTGTCATCATCAAAAAGGGGGAGATTGTTAGAACAATTATGGTTCTAAACCTCTAAGAGTTTTGATGATAACAAATATTATTATGCAAGAATAGAAGTTCTAATGACTCTATTTATTATATGTGTAGAAGAGGAAGTTATTTAAAGAAGACGTGCTTCATTAGAAGATACATTGAGCTGTATATAGAAGATACACTTATTGAAGAATCCATCATTTAAAGACATGGTTTAATAGCTGCGCATCAAGACTTTATTATCTCTGATTTACGTCTAGATGATGATGATCTTCATAATGAAGGCATTAAATAAAGAATATATTAATTAATGGTAAAGACAAGTATCTCTTGTTATGGAAGGAATTTATGGTATTAACTAATATCCTAAATTAGCTCAAGATGTCTTCAACGGCTACAATATTCAAGAACTATATAAAGGAATCAAATTGAAGATTTGAGGTAATACACTCATGAGAAAAGACTCACTCATTTGTGCTAAACTCTTGTAACATTCACTTAGTGATCATAGCTTTATTAGAAGCAAAATAGTTACTATATTATTTTTATAGTAAAAGTTAAGTAAAATCCCTTGAGTGACTAGTTTCAGTCAGAAGACTCAAGAGGACATTGACAGTAGGTCAGTGTGTGTATTCATTTATTGAATAGTGGATTAAGACCTCAGTGATAGAGGCAAAATCACCTTGGCGGGTGGAATGGACGTAGTTTGAGTTCAAATGAACCAGTATAAATCAACTTGTCATTAGACGTTAATTTTTAGTTGTTAAATAAAACCCAATTCCAACCCCCCTTCCTTGTGTTTTACGCACCTTCAACAACAACAACAAAATCTATCAAACCAATTTCACTATTCTAAACATTCACCTCTCTTAATCTGTTGCTCTTTGCCCTCTTCTTTTTTGAGCATCATCATCATATCATAGTCATCATAAGCATATCATATCCTTGGCATCTTTGCATGGAAAAATGAAGCATAACATTCTCATGACCTAGCATTAGGCATATGATCATATGTGGGTGGATTTGAGGCATTACAAGCTATAACAAGAGGCCTAGTGGACTTGTCCAAGTCCCATGAGGCGTCTACATGGCATTCACAAGCCCAAGATCAATCATAAAAGCCCAGGAGGTTGAGAGATCACCAGTGAATTCAAGCTAGGGCAAGCTCCTACACAATGATCCCAAATTAGGGTTTCACTTTCAAGCATGAAATCTTTGTGACTTTGGCCATTTCATTTGGGCAAAGTCTTTCATATGATAAGAGGATCCTAGGGATGAAATTTGGTGAGAAAATTCCTTGTGGAAGTCAGTTATTTCATCAGTTGTTTGTAAAAGAAGAAATTAGTCAACTGCGCATTCTAGAATTCAACCTTGGGAGTTCAAAGGGGCCAACCTCATTTTTCAAGTCAAGGGATGTTCTTATAACCTTAAAAGAGGTTTGGCAAGGTCAAAGATCAAGAATTAAGGGGTTTTGATGAGGTTTCCATTTTTGGCATGTGTTTTGTCATGGAATTTTCCATTTTTGGCAACTTTTTGCCCTAATTTTCAAAGGCTTATAACATGGTGAAAAAAGCTTCAAATGAGTTGCCATTAAACATGAAAGTTGAAGGTTAGGTTCTCCCATTTTTAAAAAGTATAAGTACATTTTCATATCCCTCATGGATCATGAGATATGGCCTTCAAAAATTACTTGAATTTTAGGGTTTGCCTTGAATTTCAAGTTTCCTTCAAATGCAAGAACTCATGTAAGTCATTTCTAAGTTGTTTTATGGACAAATTGAGGTCATAATATTACAAGGCATTGCATAAAGGTCATTTTGCTCCAAAGACATCATCAAATTCGTGCATGGGGTGAGGTATACTACATAAGATGCAAAATTGCATAATCTTTCAAAAAGCATGACCCTCGCATCCAAAGGCCAGGAGGTTCCCAATTATGAATCAAGGGCTGGATAAGACTTGAACATGTGCAAAGAGAGAAGGGATATCACGAGCAAATGACTCCATCACACCACTCTTGCATTTTTTGCAAATTGATCCTCCCTCATGATTCTCACGTGCATTCTCTTTGCATTTCAAAACACTGAAAGCATGCACCCTTTATAAGCTAATTAGGGTTTCATTTCACCTCAGATCCATAACATTTGCTCAGTCTCAAGTTTTTGCTCCATTTGCAATTCTCTTTGAATTTCATCACACACTCACTCTTTGCAAGAACCAATAACATATTCATGATCAGTGAAGTTTAAGGAGTCAAGATCAACCACTCATTCAAGCTAATTCTCAGGATTTCACACCTTGCCATTTCAGTGCAGTTAGCTTCGAGTTCTTAGATCCAGCAGTTTTCAAGGCTTTAGTTGCATTTATTTTGCAACTAGAGTGTATTTGGAGTGGATCTGCAGCTCCTCTTGGTTTCTCTAAAGCTATTTCTAGATCTGTAGATCTCAGGTTAGCATCTAACTTTTAGATCCAGAAATGAAATTGATTGTGCACATTGTGATCTACATGTTTTGATGATGTTGTTGATCTATTTAGAATGCAAAATGAGTAGAAAATGAGCTTGCTATGCTGAATTGCAGTTTGATACATGAAAGTGTTTGTGTTCGATTTGGTTTATTCTTTGATCCTTTGTGAATTTCATTGTCATATTTGGATTCAGCTTGAGTTAATTAGTTGATCTGGATAGTTTGAAGTATTTCTGTGTGAGTTTGTTCATAGCTTTGAATTTTCTGGTACTGGAGCTTGGGCTCCGGTCACCGGATTCTGGAACTTGTTGTTTGAAGAAGATGAAGGAGAGACATTGGATGCGTGATCTGGACGGATGTAAGCTTGCCAGCACATTAATGCCACACCCTCTCCCTCACATGTTTTTGGTTTTATAATTTAATCTGAATTAAAAACTTTGTTTCACACCTCACCATAATAGCATGCACTCAAACTAATGGCCAATGAATGAGGAGACTGGGTTAAATGATTGACTGAATCTGGAGCGTGCGTTTGATCTAATGGTTCATTTGTTTTTCCTGATTAATGTGAATTTCCACTGTGTTGTTGTGTGCTGTGTTGAAATCTAATGGGCCTGTCCTGCTATCCCCACCCCCTATGTTAAAAGCCCAAGTGAAATGAACTGGATTGATTGATATTTGCACCCCTGGTCTCATTTGTCTATTTTATTATTTCATTTTATTATCAGTTTGATTTTTAATTTTTAAAAATAGAAATAAGTTCTTAAAAATTCTAAAAAATTTCATGAATGATCCTTTAAGTTTTCTCTAATTTTTGACATTTTTATTTTTCATTTATTTTTAATTGCCACGCTGGAATTAATTGTTTCTTTAATTAATTGCTTTTAGTTCATTTTTGAAGCATGTTGTCTTGTACAATTTCTATCTTGACCATTAATTTGAATTTTGAATTGATTCTTTTTGCTCTGGATTCATGATGAGATGTAGTTTGTTGATGATTTTAATTCTAATTTTTAGAAGTTTCCTTAATTGATTTTGGTCTCTAACTTGTGCATGAAGTCTCCTAACCCTAATTCATGTTTAAGCATTTATTTGGATTGCTTAGGTTCTAATTCTGATTCTCTCCTTTTGGTATGTCAATATTGTATGTTTGAAGGGGCTTTGTGCAAGTTTGTGGAAATTTTGGATGTATACTTGATTTGATTTGAATTTTTGTTCCTTACTTGTTTCCTTTTGCTTCTTTTGGGTCATATGTTCACTCCTTAGGTTAGAAGGCACTTGTGCCAACTTCTTTAAGTTGTTTAGAGCTTTCTTAGGATGTTGATACCCCTCTGGTCTTGAGTTGATGTTGGTGCTTTGGGAAATTTTGTGTTTGTTTACTTTTGAAGTTCATTCACTTTTATACATGTCCATCTCACTTCTTTTGCTTCTTTACTTCTCATAATGTTAATACTTGAGCTTGTATGCTTCTTCTCTCCATCTTGCATGATCCTTAGGCACTTTTTTTAACATGTTAGGGTTCTGGTCTTGGAGCTTGTGGTTTTTCTTTGTCTAGTTTACTTTGTGATATCTCATGTTTACTTTGGTTTGTCATGATAATCCATGTTGCTTCATGTTGAGTGGTATAGTATCTTTCTTATTCTTATGATTTGTATTTGCATTTGGCATTTGTGATTAAGACTTCACTTCTGGTTGTGTGGCTTTGGTTTGATATTATGTTCATTTTGTGTTGCATTTATTCTTATGTCACTAACCATTTCAGGGGCTTTGGTAAGTGAGAGGTGTGGATGTGATTCCCACATCTCCAAGTCTTATCTCTTCTCTTTTCCTTATTGATATTATTTTACTTATAATTGTTGGGGATTAGGCCTTACCTCCTCCTTCTTCTCTTCTTCATTCTTCTCTTTCTCTTCTTATCTTCTCCTTCTTTAGGATAGTAAGCCTCACTAACCTAGAATTTCCTTTTGCATGATAACAATTAGGATTCATTAGTCCCCCATTAGACTTTTACCTTTAAGATCCTTTGGTTTCTCTTCTCTTCTCATCTCAAAACCCTAAAAAGCACTTAATAAAGATTGAAGAGGTATCTTGTGCAATAGCCTTATTCCATGAAGCACTTGTAGTTTTCCCATCTTGGGATAGTACAAGCTTGTCTTGTGATGCACAAGTCTGATCAGGATACCATCTTCACCCATAAAACCATAAAAAAGACTTCTTCATCCAAAAATACAAAAACACTTAATAAATTCAATGAGTTAGTGAGCCTAAGCCCTAATCTCAGGAATCATGTTTTGGGGATCTTCTCCTTACTTGAGCGTGTTGGTTCTATTATTCCATCTTGGAATGTAGTGACAAGTATATATTCCATGGAAAAGAGCTTGAGTTCACTTCCTTGTGTAACACTCATAAAAAACTCATAAAAAAACACTGAACAAACAATAAGCGTCTCCTTCGGGACTTCTTTTCTCATCTCACTCGCTCCTTACGTACGAACTTGCTCCTACTTGTCATGTTGCAAGACGGTTATGCACTCTTCGTCCGAGCCTGCAACACCTGAGCATTGACATAGGCGGTTCAAGCCTTAATACACAAGAAATCCTTTCCACCCCTAGTTAGGGGAACTACGGCGACTCTGATCCTCATTGTCCAGATGAGGTACGTAGGCAGCGGGGTAGGGCCCGTTCGAGCATTCTTTTATTTTCCCTACATTTTCCCCCTTTCTTTTCTTTTCATTTCCAGTTCCGGTCTTTCTTTTTGCAGCAGTTTTCATTCTTTCACCCTTTGAAACAGTTTCTTTGCAAGCGTGGATCCCGTCGGGTACGGCGGACGATCTGGGTGCTAATACCTTCCCAGGTCGTAACCGACTCCCGAACTCAGTCTCTTTGGTTCGCAGGACCCGTGTCCTTCCTCTTCTTTTCTTTTGGTTTGTGCAACATTACCATTCCCGTTCCTTCGGGATAAAAATGCCTGGCTGGTGACTCTAACTTTTTCCGCGCCACTTTCGCGTTTGTACCAGGATGGAAATCCAGGGAGCGACAGCTGGCGACTCTGCTGGGGACCGAGCCCAGAATCTCTGGTTCCCTTGAGAGTCTCTCTTAGCGCTTGCATGTTTCTGTTTCTTTGAGTGTTGTTTGTTTGCTGTTGCGTGTTTATTTTACTGTTTTTATTTACAGTTTATTTACCATTTTATTTACAGTTTTCAGTATTTATTTTCTGCATCATATATTATACTGGACTGTCTAGATTGGATTTTCTGTTTGGTGGGCTTGGGTGATACTGTTACTGTGAGATGGGCTCATTACCAAGGCTTGAGTGCACCTTAGGACTTAGAGTGGTTCCACTTTGGCCTCATGAGATCTCGTCATGGGGGTAGTAGTGAGTTCCACGCCCAGATTTGCGACTGTCTTGGAAATGTCTTGATTTGGGGATCTTCCTCTCTCATTTCATAACCTTGATAGTTATGTGTAGTTGGGGACCGATCATTGAGAACCTTGTGGAAACATCCCTCTTTAGTGGTGATAGTGGCAGACCACATTCTGTGGCAAACCCATTCGCACCTGAGGGCCCACTTGGAACTGAGAATAGGATGACCTTGTTTTCCCGGACTCAGCTGAGGCCTCCATGCGTAGTATATAATGCCAAACCGATTCCCTGATTTGGTCATGAGCCATTTCTCGGAAATAGTGAAAGTATTATTGCTATTCGGCTTTGAGAGTCCGTGATGTTTGACCCGGAGCACACTCGTGAGATTGGGAGGGGTTTACAGGTTTGCAGGAACCCTTGACCTCTACATACCCTCATTATCAGTATGGTCTCTATTATGATTTGGTCCTTATGGTTCTGGATTTCTTGGTCTCTTGGTTCTGAGAGTTTCTATCAGAGGGTTGTGGCTTAGAGAATCCTGGTTTTTAGATATTCAGAGGGCCCTAATATTCAGTATCCAGTATCCAGATGGTCCCAGATTGATCATATGCCTGCATTTCATTTGCATCGCATCATACTTGCATTAACTAATTGTGTTTCCATTTTTCAGGTTGTTGTTCACAGTTAGCACCCAGTTCTGGTAATTATAAGCTCTCCAGATGGCAGAAGTTAAGAGAATTACAAGGAAAAAGAATGTTCATTATACTTTTCTCCAACCAAAAGTCAAGAGTGTTCAGAAATTAGTAGGGCTGATGAATGACCAAGTTTTAGGGAACTTCAGAAAGAGGTATGGTCAGATATTTAAGTACATGGACAAACTTACTGTAGACCAGAAGGATAGCTTGCACACTTTGCTTCATTTCTATGATCCTTTGTTGCGGTGTTTTGTATTTCCAGATTACGTCTTGGCTCCTACCTTGGAGGAGATTTCCAGCATTTTGGGTGTTCCTGTTAGAGATACTTTGCCTTACTATGGGTCAGAGGTGGTTCTCAAGGAAGAAGACATAGCCAGAGTCTGTCGTATACGAGTTGCCAAGGTCAAGAAAGCTCTGAAGGACAGTGAGGGCAAAGGAATTCCTTGGGATATGCTTATACCAGAGGGCAAGTAGGGAGATTTTGGTGCTGTGGTTGCTTTAATGGTATATGGATCTAGTCTTTTCCCGGGAGAAAAGGAGTTTGTAAGCTTGGAGGTGATCTCTATTTTTGCTAAAGGCAATCTTATGCCAACCCTATTGGGAGATTTCTACTACAATGTTCTCTACCGGAACGAGAAAGGCAGAGGTGAACCAGTGGGCTGTTGTGCTCCATTATTTGCTGAGTGGTTTGCAAGGCAATTACCAAAGTCAGGCCCTTTCAAAGAGATGAGAGATGAATGGAGGTGGTCTAGGAGGCTAATGAGGCTAACTTCTGAGCATATAGCTTGGGGATATGACAGAGATTTGCTGGGAAAGGAGTTGCTGGTCAGTTGTGGAAGATTTGATGGTGTACCTTTGCCAGGAAGAAAGGGTGTGATCAGTTACCATCCAGCCTTATCCAGGAAGCAGTTTGGTTATCCTCTGAGGGATCCACCAAACATGGAAGGTTTTGATGGGTCTTTGTACTCTCCTGTGGAGGGAAACAAAGAGTTGGTCATACAAGCATCTCAGGCTTGGGCTCACAGGGTGAAGAAAGGTAAGAAGGACTTTGGAAGAGTAGATCCTAAGACATATCCTCCTTTTGCTACATGGTTGCAGAAACGTGTAAAGGAAGTGCTCATGCCATTTTCAGTGGAAGCTCCATTGTATCCCAAAGAAGTGCCATGCCAGAATACTGTTTCTCTGGAGGAGTATAAAAAGTTGGAAGCTCAGCTGCACGAAGTCCGGATAGAGAATGCTGAAATGGTTAACTTGTACCACCTTGCCAATCGTGCTAAGAATGAAGCAGAGGAAAAGCTACAGAAGATGCAAGCATCATTAGGAGCTAAAGAGAAAGAGTTTGCTGGAAGGGAAGCTCACTTTCAGAGATTGGGTCTTATGGAGTCAAAAAGAGAAGCGGAGCGTAAGAAGACTTTGAAGACTCTTAAAGAAGCTCGCCAGTCCATTATTTGGTTGCAAGGCCAAAGGGAACAGGAGCAGAAGAAGTATAAAGAAAAAGAAGAGTTTTTCGAGGTACAGATGGCCTTCAAGAAAGAAGAAGTAGAACAAGTCCGCAAGATACGAAGGGAAAAGACTCAACTGTTGGCACAAAGCCAGATGGCCTTGGAGGAGGCATTGAAGGAGATTGAAGAGCTCAAGCAGAGAGCAGGTTGTAAACACCCCAAATTTGCCCTCACCCATTTCACCATGGCTTGTGATCATCCTCATATGCATAAACACAATCATATCATCTCACATCTCATTTTTGATTCACTGCATAGCTTCTAAGGCATCTGCACCTAGGGTTTGTGATCTGAGCAATCCCAAAGCATCTTGAGCCATTCCAAAGGCCACCAATCATTTCAAAGTGGTCCATGTGTGTTCTTATATCATATTCTATCTCCTCAAAGTCAAGAATGCAGAGGAATCACAAGAAATAGGGTTTGAGTGGATGCAGAGCCAGGTTGAACTGCACAGTTGACTGAAAATTAGGGTTTTGGTTTCAGGGGCCATAACTCCAAATTTTTTGGTCATTCTTGTTTCCATTGATCTCTATATGGTATAGGGAGTATGCATATCAATTTTCATGAAGAAATTCCATGGGGAAGTCATCTGATCAAGGGTTGACTTTTCAGACAAGTCAGTGCAAAATCAGGGCATCTGAGGCCCCCAATGACCCAACCAATGGGTGATCTTCATCATTTTGAGTGTATATGATCTTTATTTGATCATGGAAGAAGGTTGAAGTCCATAGAAATCAAGAATTTAGGGTTTTTGCAAATGTTGACTTTTTGGGCATAGTTGACTTTTCAAGAATGCATCATTTTAGGTCATTTTTCAAGCCATGATTCATGATTCAAAAATGCTTCAAATGAAAAAACTTTGGTCATGAAAGTTGTAGATCTCATTTTTCCCTTTTCAAAAAGTACAAGAACATGATCAAACTCTTCTTGGATCAAAAGTTATGGTGTGACAAAGTTGGCAAAAATCATTGATTTTCAAGGCATGCTTCAAATGGAAATTTTGCAAAGTCATGAACCAATGCATTATGTGACTTCTAATTCACTACAAACCAGCACACAAACATCATGTAAGTCCTAAAATCCAGAATGAACTAGGCATTGCTCATGTTTCATGACTTTTGGAACAAGATTTTCACATGTGAACCATAAAGCAACAACTTGCAAAAGCACTCATAACATTTCACCAACTTGCTGCCTTGAATGCTGGACCAAGCCTAGCCTTTCCCTTCACTTTGCTGCGCAGACCATGCCCTTTGTACTTGGCTAGAAGTTGCCCATGCCCTATCTTACAAGAAGTTGACATATTTGCAAAAGTGGCTACACCTATCCATAAAGCACAAGTCACATCCTCTGACCAATTGGATTAGTTTATACTATCCATTTGCAAACCATTTCATACACTAAGCAAGGCTGAAACATCCTCATTCATGACATTCACACAAACACTCCCAATTGCAACTTGCTTCGAATCTGATTCCACAGCTTGCAAACACAAAAGCCATCTTCACCATTCAACTCACCTTGCTCCATAGACCACCCAGCACCAAGAACCCAAGCCTGAAACAACCAGAATACTCCATAACCATTTCTCACCTCAGCCTGCATTTCTCTTCGAAACTCTCACCACAGCTTGCAAACATACAAACAAACACCACAGACCTTCTCCATTCATCCTCAGGATCACAAACAACCATTCACAATGACCTGAAGCTCTCTATTTCACCATTGCCATTTCTGACCAAGCTTGAGCAGAAGCTTTCGAATCTCACTATCCAGCCAGCTTAAACTCTCTTTGAGCATTCAAACATCTCCTGGGGACCAAGTGGAGTAGTTTGCACTGAAGGAAGTGGCCAGAAAGTCCTCAAGCTGAAAGCTTCGAATCTCAGGTAGCCTGAAATTTATTTTTCCAGAAATTGTTTTTCTTGTTACAAACTTGTTCTATGTGCTTCACTGATCATCCTGGTATCATTGGTTTTGAAAATGGCTTTGATTTGAGAGTTTAATTTGTCTCTGAAACCTGCGTGCCCTAAAACTTGTTCTGTTCGATTCATGGTTTTGAGGAAGAAGAAATTTGTTTGGACTTAGGGTTTTAGTTCAGGAGATCATGGGGATCATTTTGGTGTGTTTAGTTTTCATTTTCGTTACGATTTGAGGGATTTGGAAGTTTTCAGGGGAGAAGGTCACCGGAGAAGACGACCGGAGCTCGTCTCCGGTGACCTGAAAGTGATTAGTGAGGTTAATTAGGGTTAGGGCAAAGT
Organism: Lathyrus aphaca; assembly: GCA_963966055.1. Lineage (NCBI taxonomy): Eukaryota > Viridiplantae > Streptophyta > Magnoliopsida > Fabales > Fabaceae > Lathyrus > Lathyrus aphaca. The sequence continues at coordinate 335,581,787 of OZ014520.1, read as the reverse complement.
TTGAATATGGGCCCTTGGATCTGGCTTCCCGCGCGCGTGTGTGTGGTCCAGATTGTGCCATTAATTCATAATCAGGATTAATTAATTTAATTAATTGAGTTTTGGAAGTTTGAATATGGGCCTTTGATCTGCGCGCCAAGTCAACCCATCCACTGCCAGAATCAATCTCAGCCGTCCTTCCTGATTACTTCATTTAAAATTCATTTTAATTCATTTTCTTCTCATTTAATTTGCATATTTATTTTAAAATAGCAAAAATGTCTTAAAAATTATGAAACTTTTTCTTTAAAGTTTTATTAATTTTTAAGACCCAAAAATATTTTTATTTTATTTTTTATCATTAAAAAAGTATTTTTAAATATTTAAAAGATTATTTTTAATTGATTAATGGGAATTAATTAATTAAAAATACTTTTAGGTATTTAAAAATTACAAAAAAATTCATGAAATGTTCTAAGACATTTAGAAACATTGTCCAACCTTCAAACCAAATTTCTTTTTTGATCTTGATGCATTTTAAGAATTTTTCATTGAATTAAATCATTTTTTATGCATTATTTTGATCATGGATCCAAAAATTCATTTCTGCCTATTGGAGAAGAGTTGGACATTGGTTCTTTTTGCTTTGTCTTGTGTTTAGCATGTAATTTCTAGGGTAAAATGGCCATGATTTGATCTTGCATTTTCTATTTGTTTAGCATTTCTTTTGTTAAGAACCCTAAAAAACCCTAATAACTTAGGAAAATCATATCTTGAGATTGGTTGAGAGTTGAGAGTTCCCCTTTGGGCAGTGGTTCATTATAGGTTTAGGGTTTCTTTGGGTACCATTTTCCATTTTTATCTTAGGGTTTTGTTTCTGTTTTGGGTTTTTGTTTGATGTTTGATCCATGAACCCTAATTTGGGCTTCCTTTTGCATCCTTCTTGCATCCTCTTGCATAACATGACTTGTCTTTGCATTTTGTGCATTTTTGTGATTCATTTGACATCTTAAGACATATAGAAAGCATGTTTGATCATTGCATTACATGTTTGCCATGTCATTTGCCTTGTATGCTTCATAACTTTTCATGCTTGTTCATGCTCCTTAACTTGCATCATTTGCATCCATAGTCTTGTATGAACATCTCCATGTCTTGCCTCATGTTTGCAGCACCTCATAGCATCATTATCACCATCAACATGCTTTTGGTTTTTGTTTAGCATCATGTCATTTCATTTCATTTAGCATTGCATTGCATTTCTTTCTAACATTTCAGGTGGTAAGTAAACTTGGGAAGTGAATTTGCCTTCACTTCTCATAACTTTTCTTTTCATCTCTCTTGCATCCATTGCTGCATTCTTATATGTGTTTGAGTTTGAGCTTGCTCATTCTTCTCCTTCCCACTTTCTTTCTTCAAGTGACTTGACTTCTTGAATGAAGCAAGTCACTTTGCTTCTCTTGATCTTGTTCATCTGCTTCCTGGTGGTTCCATTGAAGACTTCTCTTGAAAACCTCACAAACCTTAGGAACAACCAAGCATGACAATGATTAGGGTTTTGATTAGTCTCCCCTCTTAGTTTTACCTTTGTGTCTCTCTTTGAGTCTTCTCTTCTCATCTCATAATCAGGGACTAAACCCTAAAGGCTTTAAGACTTTGTGATTAAGTTTATGCCTGCATCCTTCTCTTAGGATGGAGTGTATAACTTTAATCCTAAGTGTTAAACCCTTTGTTTGTTTAAATCTCTTAATCAATTCATCTAATAATCATCAAGACATCACACTTGTAACTTGGGCCTTGCATTAGGGTTCTAATTCTTCCTTAAGTGGTTAAGAAGGACTAACCCTAGTGTTAATGGACAAGTCCCCCTCAAGTTGTCTTACAAATCATAAAAATCACTTCATCATCATACCATTAAATAAAATCCACTTAATAAAGGCTTGTTTTGTCATGGGTTTAATCCCTAATCATGGATTAAGTCGAGGAGCTTTCCTCAGCTTAGACATTCTCATCTATCATCCTTCTTTTAGGATGGTGTAATGAGTCTGTTTAATCCCTGATTATGGCTTAACCTCATTACTCAACACTAAACAAAATCACAAAAACATCTAAATAATCACAAGTAGGTTAATGACCTTAATCCTACATCAAAGGTGATTAAGTGTGAGAATCTGACTTCACACTTAAGGCATTCTCATTACCCCTAATCAGAGGGAAGATGTGATGAGTTTACTAAATCCATTGGTTTAGGCTTAAGCTCATTAACTTATGACAAACTTTCAAAAGCAATAAAAGACTGAATACAAAAAAAACAAACAATAATCGTCTCCTCCGGGATTCTTTTCTCACCTCATTCACTCACAAACGAGAACTTGCTTCTTCCGTCTAATGCAAGACAGTTTGGACCTGAGCCAGACAGGTCATACACTTGAGCATAGGCAAGTAAGAAGTTCACAAGTCAATTCATCTTTCAGTCTCTTTGGGTCGAACTACGGTGTTCTGACTTCCTCATTGCACGAGAGGATACGTAGGCATAACTTAACGGTTATCGAACAAAAGTCTCTGAACATCCCCCCTCCTTCGAGCTTCATTCTTTAAGCCTCATTATCATGAGCATTTCATTCCTGGTCTCACACTGACACTATATATATACACTTCACTTCTTTTACACTGACACCTGTACATCTTTTCCAGCTATTTTACACACAAATTGCACTGACACTACCCCTTTAAAACACAAATCTTTTAAGCGTGGATCCCGTCGAGTACGGCGGACAGTCTGGGTGCTAATACCTTCCCAGGTTGTAACCAACCCCCTTTCTCAGTCTCTCTGGTTCGCGGCCGTCTTATCCATCTTTTCTAGGTCTATGCAGCATTACCTTTCCTCCGGGATAAAAATGCCTAGCTGGCGACTCTATTCATCTCCAGTGAGTTCACGACTGTGTGTTCTCATTGTTCCCTTCGCCGACCGTTCGCGTCTGTACCCTTATCTGACCCTGTGTCATTTGTCGGGAGCGACAGCTTGGCGACTCTGCTGGGGACCCTTATACTGCAACCAGGGCTTCTGGTTCTTTTTGTGGGTTCCTCCTAGCGCTTGATTGATTTGTGTTTACTGGGGTGTTATGTGCTTGTTTGTGCTTGTATTTATTTTTGTTTACTGCTTTATGTACAGTTACTTTACTGCTTTCTTTATTGCATTTATATATATCATAATGTCATTGTTGCTGGCTGGATCTGTTGTTTGCTTTGGTGGGTGGGTGATCCATTGAGAGTTAAGGTCCTATACCTGGGACCTGAGTGACACCTAGGCTAGAGTGAATCATATTCTTTCCCATTCCATTTCGGTCTGGTGCGGGAATATGAAACACGGTTCAGATATGGGTTTCTTCTTGAGAACTCTGTGTTGCAGATTTCCTGCAATGCTAGGGCTATCTGGGAAGCCTGCTAAGTCTGGATGACCTTTTAGTATTGACCTTCAGAAACTGAGGAGAATTAGAGGAGGAATTGTTATGGTTATTGTAAACACTGTACCTCCGGGTTAGAAGTGTTTACACTTCTCATAACTGATCCAAGTCTGAGGATCCTTGTTCTAGATCATCACCTGTGAGGGGGTTGGGCTGTTTACAGGTTTGCAGGTACCTTGACCTCAGAATACCCTGTTACTTTGACTTTGTTAAGAATACTCCATGTTGGACAGTTCTTGTGATTCTAAAACCCTGGACATGTGGCTCTTTATTTGAGTCCCCCACCCTGGTTACTGGATTTTTGGACCTCCATCTGGAATTCTTGAACACACATGGATTTATATCAAGGCAGTTAATCAGATCCAGCTCAGTCACAAACCCTTTGTATTTCATCTGCATACATACTCATTGCATCATATTAACATGTGCTTATTTGTGTTTCAGGGTATCCATTTTCATCTGGTTTTGGTTTTGACCCCATCTGCAGTTTTGACCTGTCTTCACCAGCACCAGCCAATCAGTGGCTCATTCCTTCAGCATTGTCATCAGCACTCTACTCAGTCTTCAGCATCATGGCTCCAAAGAAAAGCAACATCACCTATCATTTCTTCCAACCAGACTTATCAGACATCAGGAGGATCCAAACCCTGATCACTCCAAATCACATACCTTTGTTCAGGGAGCATTATGGAGATATACTGGACATGGTTATGGATCTGGACCCATCTCAGAGGAGTTTAATCCACACCTGTATTCAGTTTTATGACCCCCCATTGAGATGTTTCACCTTTCAAGACTTTCAGTTGGGGCCTCTATTAGAAGAATACTCATCATTGATTGGTTTGCCTATCAAGAGAGAAATCCCTTTCAACCCTGAGATGGCTTTCCCAAGCAATGGAGAGGTGGCAAAAGCTTTGCACCCGGAGCCTGTTTTGATTGAACAGCATATGACCTCTAAAGCTGGGATCCCTGGTTTTCATCTGGACTTCTTAATTTCTCAAGCTAGTCTGAAGGCCTCCTTGGGGGAGTGGAAAGCTGTTTGTGCTCTGTTGGCCTTAAGTGTATATGGAATTGTGTTGTTTGCAGATGAGCCTCGATTCATTAGCAAGAATGCAATCCATCTGTTCATCCTGAAGAACCCAGTGCCAACTTTATTGGGTGATCTCTATTACTCAGTACATCAGAAGAATGAGAAGCAGAGGGGGAGGTTAGTAAGGTGTTGTGATCCATTATTCCATGCTTGGCTTCTCAGGCATCTACCCAGGACAGATGCATTTCTAAATCCTCATCAGCAAAGCAACTGGGCTAAGAGGCTCACTACTCTCACTTCAGCAGACATCAGATGGTGTACTCAAAGCACCAAGGGTAGAGATATCCTCACCAGCTGTGGGCACTTTCCCAATGTGCCCTTAATGGGAGTTAAGGGAAGCATCAATTACAACCCTCTGCTGTTCAGGAGGCAATTAGGCTATGCACTGGTCCATACTCCCAGGGAGCAAGACTTGGTTGAGACCCTCTACTGTGAGAACAAGGTTAGTCTGGCAACTGTTAGGCAGGCTGCCTGGGCCTGGGATCATGTTCAAATCAAGGGAATCACCATTCTGGGGAAGTGCAATAATGTGGCATCAGTCCAATATTATGAGTGGTCCCATGCTAGGGCCCAATTCTCTGGAATGCCCTTCACCATAGAAGACATGCCTGAGTCATCTTCAGCACCACCCCCTGCCACTATCAGTTTGGAGGAGTTTGAAAGCTTGAAAGAAAGAAATGAGAAGCTAACCCAGGCTCTGCAAAAGACCCTCCGGGAGAGGAGTGAAGGTGTGAGGGAGATTGAGAGATTGGAGAAATTGAGAGTGGAACACTTGACTAAAATTGAGAAGTCTGGAGATTATATCAACAAGTCCAAAGCTGGTGAACAGATTCTGAAGAATGCTTGTAAAGAAGCCCAGTTCCAGAGAGCAAGGACAGACTTGTATTTGAAAGAGAGTCAGGCCAGGTGGGTCCGGATCACTGAGGCCCGTACTCTAGAAGACAAGAGAGTTCAGGACAAGATGGAGCAGATGGAAAAAGCCCTGGCAGCAGCCCAGAAGGAAATATCAGAGCTAGAAATCAGAGCTGGAGTGAAGAGGTCTAAGGACCAGAGTCAGAACAAGAAGTTGACTGCAGCTGTTGCAACAAGAAACCTTCTCATCAGAGGTCTCACGGAGCGTCCGGCTGATCCTGTGACCGAAGCACTTCTTAAGAAAGTTCGTGAGGATGAGTTTGGCCTTGGAGTTTGATCATTTGCTTGTTGTTATTCCTATTCCATGTACTTTTGTTTTTTGTGATGTATTTCGACCCCTTAGGGGGCTTGTGTTGTAAAATGAACAAGTTGTATTATTTCATCTTATGTAATGTATTTGTGTTGGTTTGTTCCACCTGAGTTCACTTCAAGAACAACTTCAACAGCATCATCTTCAAGGGTCTGGAAGGGTCAAAACTGAATGCCAAACCGGATACCTTGAGAGCAAATAAGCATAACTGCATTGCATGCTAACCTTTTATTTGTTTTGTAGGATTTTGTTGTTACTAACCTCTGTTGTGATATTCAGGAATTATTGCTCGCCGCCGGGTATTTCCTCTCAATAGGCCACACAGGTACCCAACTAGAAACAACCTTCCGGGAATCCAGATGGATCAAATGCAGCAGGACCTTACGGAGGTCAGAAACCAGATGGCCAACGAAAGGTTGGAGATGAGAACTCAGATAACACAATTCATGGAAGTGATGAACAACTTAGCTCAAAGCCAGGAGAGGCTCAGAGCTTTGGTAGAAGGAAGGAATCAAGAGGAGCCCCATGTGGGGACTGCTGGCACAAGTAACAATGAACGGGTGCAACCACATGTTAACCCCCCTGTGTTTGGCCCACATCTCCATCCTGAAGTTAATATTCCTGCAAACATTCAAGGGACGGCCACTGCAGCCAGAGTACTTCAAGAAGATCCTCAGGAGGACCAATTTACAGTAATGGGTGCTGGAGAGGAAACTTATGATAGGAGATTGGAGGAAATAGCTGAGAAGTTGAGGTCCTTAGAATCTCAAAATTCTTTGGGTTTCGACGTCATGGACATGGGTTTGGTAGACGGGGTCAGGATCCCCCATAAGTTCAAGCCTCCTTGTTTCGAAAAGTATAATGGGACTTCATGCCCCCGGACTCATTTGCAATCATTTCTGGGAAGGCTGAAGGCCTATACAATGGATGAGAAACTTTGGATGTTCTACTTCGAAGACAGCTTGACTGGAGCATCAAGGGAATGGTATTCCCATTTGACAAGGGCAACTGTAAGATGCTGGAAGGACCTGGCAGAGGCCTTCATCCGACAGTATCAATACAACTTAGACATGGCACCCAACAGGACTCTCCTAATGGGAATGTCACAGTCGTCAAGGGAAAGTTTCCGGGAATATGCCCAGAGATGGAGGCAATTGGCTGCTGCTGTTCAACCACCAATGTCTGAGAGAGAAATGGCAGACATGTTTATGAACACTCTCCAGGGAACGTATATTGACAGGTTGGCTGCTTTCTCCTCCACTAGCTTCGCAGATGTTGTCATAGCTGGGGAGAGAATTGAGAGCCTGTTAAAAATGGGTAAGATCTCTGATAATGGTGCCAGCTCGTCCAGTAGTACAAGAAAGCCTTTTGCAGGCCCGAGAAGAACTGGCGAGACCAATGCCATTCACACCAACAGGGGTAGGCCCCAATATGTTCAAAGGTCAATAGCAGCAGTCACTATCCCTGCTCCAGCTCATCCTCAGCCAGTCTATCAACCTCCGCAACAAAACTTCCAACAACAACCTCAGTATCAGCAGAATCAGTATCCTCCAAGGAACTACAACAACAACAATAACAACAATCAACAAAGGCCATTCCAACAGAGGCCATCCCAAGCTAACCGAGTGATCGACCCGATCCCAATGCCGTATGCTGCCTTGTTGCCACAACTTCTGAAACTCAACCTAGTTGAGCTAAGAACGTTGGCACCTCCGGATCCCAACAGTCTACCAAGGAACTATGACTCCAATGCTAGGTGTGCTTTTCACTCAAACGCACCTGGTCACAGTACAGAAAAATGCAGGGCCCTGCATATGAAGGTACAAGACTTGGTAGATTCCAAGGCTCTGAATTTTGCACCTCCGCCCAATGTCAATAAAAACCCTATGCCAAACCATGGTGGTCCTCGAATTAACGCTATTGAAGAAGACCAACCGTCTTATTTAATAACCAGTGTGGATCAGATCAGGACACCATTGGTGGAAATCAAAGCTCAACTCCGTGAAAACCAAATATTTCCGGGGTGTGAACTAGGGTGTCCCTATTGCAATATTTCATGGAATGGGTGCGAGGACCTGAGGAATGGAATTGACAGCCTTATTCAGAGTGGCCTGCTACAGATCACTACATCATTTCCGACAAATCCGACAACTTCATCAACAACGGTTTCAGACCCTCCTACAAATGCAGCAACTATTGTTCCCGACAATTCAGCAGCACCATCAACAAGTACTTCACCTGTCCTTCCAAATGATCAGTTTTCAACAGTTTCTCCTGCTACAACTTCAGCTTCATTCCATTTCGAATCTCCATCAACAACAACAACAGTCCTTTCAACAGTACCTCCTACAACACCAACAATCAATCATGAAGATGTCTCCACTGTTACCATATTCTACGATCCTGAAAATAATTCCGCCTATCATTCAGAAGGTGCTGCTCCCACCAGAGCACCAGTTACAATCTTTTATGATCCACAAACAATTACAGTCCCTTCAGCAGCAGCAATCAGTCCAGTCACTGTCACGGTGCCTGGACCAGTACCATATGAAAGCAATAGGGCCATCCCTTGGCACTATGGCTCTGACGTGTACTGTGAAGGGAAAAGAATCACTCTTGAAACATCAGCACCTGCACCACAAGTAGATAATGTGAGGGGAGGCGGAGGCTTCACTCGAAGCGGACGTCTCTTTGCTTCACAAGTTCAAAGACCTACTGCCGAAGCAGAAGCTGCTGCCAAGGCAAAGGGTAAAGGCCCGGTGCAGGAAGATCAAACTGCCAAAGAAACCCTGAAGACTCCATTTGATCAGGAAGTTGATGAGTTTATGCGGATCATCAAAAAGAGTGATTATAAAGTTGTGGATCAGCTTCATCAGACGCCATCCAAAATCTCTATCCTCTCACTGCTTATGTGCTCCGAAGCCCATCGGAATGCACTACTTAAAGTCCTGCACGCAGCTTACGTGCCGGAGGAGATTACTGTCAACCAGTTGGAAACGGTGGTTGGGAATGTTACTGCTAGCAATGGGCTAGGGTTTACCAATTCTGACCTGACAGCGGATGGCCGCAACCACAACAAAGCCTTGCACATAACCATGGAATGCAAAGGAGCTGTCCTTTCTCATGTGCTGGTGGACACAGGATCTTCCCTGAATGTCTTACCGAAGAAGGCTCTGGTGAAATTAGAATATGATGGATTGGCATTGAGACCCAGCAACCTGGTGGTAAGAGCCTTTGATGGTTCGAAGAGATCGGTTCTGGGAGAGATTGAGCTGCCTGTGACAATTGGCCCACAGACTTTTAAAACTATCTTTTATGTGATGGACATTCAGCCCGCCTACAGCTGTTTGTTGGGTAGACCCTGGATTCACGCCGCCGGCGCAATAACGTCTACCCTTCACCAAAAGTTAAAATTTGAGTGGGAAGGTCAAGTTGTCACAATCTGTGGGGAAGAGGATATTTTCGTTAGCCATCTGGCTACTTATAAATACATTGAGATGGATGGGGAGATCCATGAAACAATGAGCCAAGGTTTTGAAGCCTTGAACGTCAATGAAGCATCTGCTGTGTCAGGGATCTCCATGTCGTCTTACCAACAAGCCCGGAAGGTTGTTGAGGAAGGAACTGCCCTAGGCTGGGGCAAGGTCTTAGCTGTGGAGGAGAAGAAGGACAAATTTGGGTTGGGTTACAGACCAACTCAACATCAAGCAAAGGCTACTGCAGAGCCAGGTTTTGTCAGTGGGGGAATGCTTACCCCTGATGCTATCAACTGTTTGGAAGACGAGCTGGAAGAGGAGCGCAATCTGGAGAATTGGATTTGTCCAAAGATCCCGGGGAGCAGTGTCTCGAACTGGTCTTCCCAGGAAATTATAAGAGTTACTCATGCAGAGTAATTATTATTTCCTGTATTTTTATAGCATGCATCAAAGTCTTGCATCTTGCCCAAGATGACAAGACTCATTTTGTAATCAGGGCCATCTGTACTTTTGTGCAAACAAGATTAAATTAATGAAATATCAGACACCTTTTTGCAAACGAGTCTTTTTCTTTTATGCTCACTGTTTTTCCATTTTTCTTTTTGTACAAAAATAAATGGCGGTGTTTTCAAAATGATAACTTCATTTCACTTTTTTCTAAAGCAAGATTAAAATCGATCACTAAAATGAACAAACTGAACCCTTGCAGAAAGTGCCTTCCTGACAGCACCGACAACAGCACGGCTATGACATCGTATGACTTTGACAATCCAATCAATCAAACTGATGAAGGGGTTGATGAAGAGTATGAGCTTCCTGAAGAGCTAGCCAGGTTGTTGAGACAAGAGGAAAAGGTCATTACTCCTCACCAGGAGGAGATTGAAGTGATTAATCTTGGTACAGACGAAGACGTGAAAGAAGTTAAAATCGGGGCCTGCCTGCAAGACCCAGTGAAGAGACAACTGATAGATCTGCTTCAAGAGTATGTTGATGTGTTTGCTTGGTCGTATCAAGATATGCCAGGGTTGGATACCGATATAGTTGTGCACAAGCTGCCTTTGAGAGAAGAATGTCCACCAGTTAAACAGAAGTTGCGCCGAACTCGCCCAGACATGGCTATGAAAATCAAAGAAGAGGTGCAAAAGCAATGGGACGCCGGGTTCCTTGCTGTGACTAGCTATCCGCCGTGGGTTGCTAACATAGTACCTGTGCCTAAGAAGGATGGCAAAGTAAGAATGTGTGTTGACTACCGGGATCTGAACAGAGCCAGCCCGAAAGATGACTTCCCATTACCTCACATTGACGTATTGGTGGATAACACGGCTCAGTTCTCGGTATTCTCCTTCATGGATGGATTTTCAGGATATAATCAGATCAAGATGTCACCTGAAGACATGGAGAAGACAACATTCATCACACCTTGGGGCACGTTCTGTTACAAAGTGATGCCATTCGGACTGAAGAATGCTGGTGCCACATATCAACGGGCTATGGTGACATTATTCCACGATATGATCCACAAGGAAATCGAGTGTTATGTGGATGATATGATTGCCAAGTCCCTTACAGAGGAAGAACACCTGGTAAATCTGCTGAAGTTGTTCAAGCGCCTGAGGAAGTACCAACTAAAGTTGAACCCCAACAAATGCACATTCGGGGTGCGATCCGGTAAGCTGCTGGGCTTTATTGTAAGCGAGAAAGGGATTGAAGTTGACCCCGATAAAGTCAAGGCTATTCAAGAAATGCCTGCACCGAAAACTGAGAAAGAAGTTCGAGGGTTCTTAGGTCGATTGAACTACATTTCGCGGTTCATATCTCACCTTACGGCAACCTGTGAACCCTTGTTCAAGCTGTTAAGAAAGGAACAAACGGTCAGGTGGAACGAAGATTGCCAGAAGGCTTTTGACAAGATCAAAGAATATCTGCAAGAACCTCCAATCCTTATGCCTCCAGTTGAAGGAAGACCTCTGATTATGTACTTGACAGTATTAGAGGAGTCAATGGGGTGTGTGCTGGGCCAGCATGACGAGTCTGGTCGAAAAGAGTATGCAATTTACTACCTAAGCAAAAAGTTTACCGACTGTGAACAACGTTATTCACTGCTCGAGAAAACTTGCTGTGCTTTAGCGTGGGCTGCTCGCCGACTGAGACAGTATATGTTGACCCACACTACTTTATTAATCTCAAAGATGGATCCAGTTAAGTACATTTTCGAGAAGCCAGCTCTTACCGGACGGGTTGCAAGATGGCAGATGATTCTTACAGAATACGACATACAGTACACATCTCAGAAAGCCATCAAGGGCAGTGTACTATCTGAATATCTTGCCGAGCAACCCATCGATGATTACCAGCCTATGAGGTTTGACTTCCCTGATGAAGATATCATGTTCATTAAAGCAAAAGATCACGAAGAGCCTATTCACACTGAAGGGCCCGACCCGGAGGAAGAATGGACTATGATGTTTGATGGGGCTGTTAACATGAATGGTCGCGGTGTTGGTGCAGTACTCATTACACCTAAAGGAGTTCACATGCCTTTCTCGGCAAAGCTCACTTTCAACTGCACTAACAACGAAGCTGAATACGAAGCTTGCATTATGGGTCTTGAGGAAGCCATTGACCTCAGGATCAAAACTTTGACTGTATTCGGAGATTCAGCTTTGGTAGTCAATCAAACCAACGGGAAATGGTACACCCACCAAGATCATCTGATACCTTACAGGGATTATACAAGGAGGTTATTGACTTTCTTCACTACGGTCAAACTTGAGTATATCCCTCGGGACGAGAATCAGTTTGCAGATGCTCTTGCTACCATTTCATCCATGATCAAAGTTCAAACGGCTAACTTTGTTCCCCAGATTTCAGTGTCTAGACTTGATAGACCAGCATATGTATTTGCAGCGGATGTTGTAAAAGATGATAAGCCTTGGTTCCATGACATTAAGTGCTTCTTGGAGGATCAAACATACCCACCTGGGGCATCTTCCAATGATAAGAAGACTTTGAGAAGGCTTGCTGGTAGTTTCTTTCTGAACACTGATGGGTCTTTATACAAAAGGAACTTTGACATGGTACTCCTCAGATGTGTTGACGAAACAGAAGCAGACTTGTTGATGCACGAAGTGCACGAAGGATCCTTTGGTACCCATGCAGGAGGGCATGCCATGGCTAAGAAATTGCTAAGATCAGGCTATTACTGGATCACAATGGATGCAGACTGTTGTGCCTATGCCAGAAAATGCCACAAATGCCAGATCTATGCAGATAAGGTGCATGTGCCTCCCAATCCTTTGAACATCATGTCTTCACCTTGGCCCTTTGCCATGTGGGGCATTGATATGATTGGCAAGATTGAGCCAACTGCTTCAAATGGTCACAGATTCATCCTGGTCGCCATTGATTATTTCACCAAGTGGGTTGAAGCAGCCTCGTATGCAAATGTTACAAGACAAGTGGTAGCCCGATTTCTGAAGAGAGATATCATCTGTCGGTATGGAGTGCCCGAGCGAATCATTACTGATAATGGTTCCAATTTAAACAACAAAATGATGGCAGAGCTGTGCCGGGACTTCAAGATCCAACATCACAATTCTTCTCCTTACAGGCCAAAGATGAATGGCGCTGTTGAGGCAGCTAACAAGAATATCAAGAAGATTGTGCAGAAGATGGTAATCACTTACAAAGACTGGCACGAAATGCTACCATTTGCTTTGCATGGGTACCGCACATCAATCAGAACGTCCACTGGGGCAACACCGTATCAGCTTGTATATGGTATGGAAGCAGTCCTACCCGTTGAAGTTGAACTACCCTCGTTACGGGTATTAATGGATGTTAAACTGAGTGAAGCAGAATGGGTTCGGTCCCGATTCGAACAACTGAGTCTGATCGAAGGGAAAAGATTGGCTGCGATCTGTCATGGGCAGTTATATCAGAAGAGAATGAAGAAAGCCTTCGATCAGAAAGTCAGGCACCGGGAGTACCAAGTAGGGGATCTGGTGTTGAAAAGAATCCTTCCTCCTCATACAAACCACAGGGGCAAATGGACTCCAAATTATGAAGGACCATTCGTTGTAAAGAAAGTTTTCTCTGGTGGGGCACTGATGCTCAGCACCATGGATGGTGAAGATTTCCCGTCCCCTGTGAATTCAGATGCAGTTAAAAAATACTTCGCATAAAAATGACCCGCTGGACATAAAAACAGAATGTGAGTCCAGGCAAAAATAGGGCATCCCGGCGAGTCAAAAACAGAATAAAAGACTCGGGCAAAAATAAGGGAAATAAACAAAAAATGTACACCCGCTGAGTTGAAAAGCCGCATTGGATAACTCAGGCAAAAATGGGTATCCCGATGGATTGAAAACCCGAAAGGGCGATCCATGCAAAATAAGGGAATAAGCGAACAACTGCACTCTGAATTCGTCTGTATCACCTACAACTTGGTAAGCTCCAAAGGATCAAGCTTCAATCAGAATCAATTCTCTCCAGAAAGCAAGACGAGAAGAACGTCATTGTCATACGAGTCATAGCAGAAGAGGAAGCTCCTTGGAAGCATCGTCAATACCGCCAGTACTTTGTTTCTCAATTTGTAACAGTCTCTTCATTTCAGGAGATATGTTTCCTTGACTGTATTTTGCCAATTCAGGGCACATGAATTAATAAAATCAGATTTTCAGTCATGTTTCGTTTTACATTTATGTTTTGCAAAGAATTGTCTGATATCTCTGAAAATACAATTGCATAAGTACAGATGCCTTTCTCTAAAAATAACAGCACATGCTTGCAGGGAATATGATTACTCTCGAAAGTACTTAAACTCCTATGACGGAATCCAGTAAGAGATACCTCGGGACCTTTTGTGCGTTTCCTTATCTTTGCAGGATTGCAGGTATCCAGAACGCAACTTGGGGCATGCAAAGTTACATCCCAGCAAGATGGCGGATCAACAGATAATCTCAGCATCCGAAATGCTCTATCCCCAGCCGAGTTGCCTCTCATCACTCTCCCCAGCTGAGTGACCAACAACCTTCCCCAGCCTCTATTCAGGAGAGCAACGCGCGAAGAAGTCGCAACAGAGTACAGAAAGCTTCTACAAACCCCAGCTGGGTCCCGTATTATAAGGATATGTCAATCAGTGACCTATATCCCCAAACAGATACATTATTAGGTCTACCAATGATCTCATCCCCAGCTGGGATGTTCACTTCAAGCAGATCAACCAGAGATCTTCGCAGCAATGGGATCCGAATCCCGGATCTGTGCCTCTTTGCATAATCATAGCATTCGTATCATACTATCCCCTCAGAGCGTAGCATTCCGTCTAATACGGAGCATTACGGCAAAAATCAAACGCATAGCATAATCATAAGCCATGTTCTGAAGTAACACTTGTGAATAATAAACTGTTCATCATCATTATACAGAAAGATCCCCACCAGGGTCCCAGCAAAAGCAGTTGCCTCACAAATCACAAACACCAGTATATATTTCCCTTTTGACACCCGTCTGTGTCATCACTTCCCCAAATAGATCACCCGTATTGCAGATACACCTTTGGACACCCGTCCGTGTCAAATCACCAACAGAAAGCTAAAGACATCCTCTTTGCACTCACATATACTTGTATATACACTTCCTTGACACCTGTCCGTGTCATATCCCCAGCGCAGTCGCTTACACTTTCATCAACCCATACACTTGTTAATATTATACTTTTCTCTCTTGACACTCGTCCGTGTCACTCTCCCCAGCAGATAAACACTCATCTATACAATACAATACTCACTACTCATGGTACACTTATACAGATACTCGTCCGTATCTTGTATACATCATCACTCATATCCCCACAGATTCGACAGTAGTCCTTGTTCTTTGTTAACCAGTTGGTACTTGTCCGTACCATCATCTCAGAACATTGCGTCTAGTGTTTGTTTCTACATGATACTCGTCCGTATCATAGTCTTAGGGATGCTCGTCCGCATCTTTAATCCATACACCGTGTCAAACACTTATGTCTTTTTGGATATAGATACTCGTCTGTGTCTACTATTCCCCAGAAGGATACTTTCAGATGCAACACTCGTCCGTGTTCTTTGTTAACCAGTTGATACTCGTCCGTATCATCATCTCTGAACATGTGTCAGTTTGTTTCTACCTGATACTCGTCCGTATCATAGCCTTAAGGATGCTCGTCCGCATCTTTAATCTATACACAATACCAAACACTTATACCTTTTGTTTCTTGGATGTAAACGCTCGTCCGTGTTTACTATATCCCCAGTAGATTACCAACAAATTTTCTTTTTATCTAACACTCGTCCTGTGTTATGATACCTTTGAGAGCAGCCGTACCCTGCTGAGTGGTCGTCCTCCACTACTTGATGGTCGTCCTCCATCATGCTCATCCGATGGCCGTCCCCATCGTTGATTTTAGCAGCCGTCCCCTGCTAGGTGGTCGTCCTCCACCTCTTGATGATCGTCCTTCATCAACTTTATCCAATGGCCGTCCCCATTGTTGATTTTGGTTATCTGACATTCGTCCTATGTCATGACAAACCTTGAGAGCAGCCGTCCCCTGCTAAGTGGTCGTCCTCCACTTCTTGATGGTCGTCCTCCATCATGCTCGTCCGATGGCCGTCCCCATCGTTGACCTTTTCTATCCGGCATTCGTCCTATGTCGCGATATTTTCGGCAGCCGTACCCTGCCAGGTGGTCGTCCTCCACCTTTGATGGCCGTCCCCATCATATTTCTTTTATTCCCAACAGAGCAGCCGTACCCTGCTAGGTGATCGTCCTTCACCTTTGATGGCCGTACCCCATCATCTGTTTATTTCATTTATTCTTTAACCCGATGGCCGTCCCCGTCGTGGTCCCTTTTCCTTTTTAGCCCGATGGCCGTCCCCATCGTTGGTTATTTTACCTACTTTATGAACTTGATGGCCGTCCCCGTCATGTTTCATTCGATCCCCAGAAAATTTTACAGCTTTATCTTGATGGCCGTCCCCATCATGATATTTTATTTTTCCAGCTAGTCGGCCGTCCCCGTCTCAGCTTTACCTTTTATCCCCAGCATGTCGGCCGTCCCCGTCATTGCTATTTACCCAGCAGTCGTCCTCTGCTCGACGGTCGTCCTCCGTCGCCCACTTTACAATATACTTGGTTTTCCTTTTACAATCTATATCCCCTTTCTTCTTCATTTCCGTGAGTGCAAATTTTGGACTGTCTTTGGTATTCAACCACAAGTTATCTTGTTTGGCCTGTTAAGCCGTTGCTTACAACCTGCACAGCTAACTCATGTTTGAATAGGGGCAGCTGTAAACACCCCAAATTTGCCCTCACCCATTTCACCATGGCTTGTGATCATCCTCATATGCATAAACACAATCATATCATCTCACATCTCATTTTTGATTCACTGCATAGCTTCTAAGGCATCTGCACCTAGGGTTTGTGATCTGAGCAATCCCAAAGCATCTTGAGCCATTCCAAAGGCCACCAATCATTTCAAAGTGGTCCATGTGTGTTCTTATATCATATTCTATCTCCTCAAAGTCAAGAATGCAGAGGAATCACAAGAAATAGGGTTTGAGTGGATGCAGAGCCAGGTTGAACTGCACAGTTGACTGAAAATTAGGGTTTTGGTTTCAGGGGCCATAACTCCAAATTTTTTGGTCATTCTTGTTTCCATTGATCTCTATATGGTATAGGGAGTATGCATATCAATTTTCATGAAGAAATTCCATGGGGAAGTCATCTGATCAAGGGTTGACTTTTCAGACAAGTCAGTGCAAAATCAGGGCATCTGAGGCCCCCAATGACCCAACCAATGGGTGATCTTCATCATTTTGAGTGTATATGATCTTTATTTGATCATGGAAGAAGGTTGAAGTTCATAGAAATCAAGAATTTAGGGTTTTTGCAAATGTTGACTTTTTGGGCATAGTTGACTTTTCAAGAATGCATCATTTTAGGTCATTTTTCAAGCCATGATTCATGATTCAAAAATGCTTCAAATGAAAAAACTTTGGTCATGAAAGTTGTAGATCTCATTTTTCCCTTTTCAAAAAGTACAAGAACATGATCAAACTCTTCTTGGATCAAAAGTTATGGTGTGACAAAGTTGGCAAAAATCATTGATTTTCAAGGCATGCTTCAAATGGAAATTTTGCAAAGTCATGAACCAATGCATTATGTGACTTCTAATTCACTACAAACCAGCACACAAACATCATGTAAGTCCTAAAATCCAGAATGAACTAGGCATTGCTCATGTTTCATGACTTTTGGAACAAGATTTTCACATGTGAACCATAAAGCAACAACTTGCAAAAGCACTCATAACATTTCACCAACTTGCTGCCTTGAATGCTGGACCAAGCCTAGCCTTTCCCTTCACTTTGCTGCGCAGACCATGCCCTTTGTACTTGGCTAGAAGTTGCCCATGCCCTATCTTACAAGAAGTTGACATATTTGCAAAAGTGGCTACACCTATCCATAAAGCACAAGTCACATCCTCTGACCAATTGGATTAGTTTATACTATCCATTTGCAAACCATTTCATACACTAAGCAAGGCTGAAACATCCTCATTCATCACATTCACACAAACACTCCCAATTGCAACTTGCTTCGAATCTGATTCCACAGCTTGCAAACACAAAAGCCATCTTCACCATTCAACTCACCTTGCTCCATAGACCACCCAGCACCAAGAACCCAAGCCTGAAACAACCAGAATACTCCATAACCATTTCTCACCTCAGCCTGCATTTCTCTTCGAAACTCTCACCACAGCTTGCAAACATACAAACAAACACCACAGACCTTCTCCATTCATCCTCAGGATCATAAACAACCATTCACAATGACCTGAAGCTCTCTATTTCACCATTGCCATTTCTGACCAAGCTTGAGCAGAAGCTTTCGAATCTCACTATCCAGCCAGCTTAAACTCTCTTTGAGCATTCAAACATCTCCTGGGGACCAAGTGGAGTAGTTTGCACTGAAGGAAGTGGCCAGAAAGTCCTCAAGCTGAAAGCTTCGAATCTCAGGTAGCCTGAAATTTATTTTTCCAGAAATTGTTTTTCTTGTTACAAACTTGTTCTATGTGCTTCACTGATCATCCTGGTATCATTGGTTTTGAAAATGGCTTTGATTTGAGAGTTTAATTTGTCTCTGAAACCTGCGTGCCCTAAAACTTGTTCTGTTCGATTCATGGTTTTGAGGAAGAAGAAATTTGTTTGGACTTAGGGTTTTAGTTCAGGAGATCATGGGGATCATTTTGGTGTGTTTAGTTTTCATTTTCGTTACGATTTGAGGGATTTGGAAGTTTTCAGGGGAGAAGGTCACCGGAGAAGACGACCGGAGCTCGTCTCCGGTGACCTGAAAGTGATTAGTGAGGTTAATTAGGGTTAGGGCAAAGTTTGAATATGGGCCCTTGGATCTGGCTTCCCGCGCGCGTGTGTGTGGTCCAGATTGTGCCATTAATTCATAATCAGGATTAATTAATTTAATTAATTGAGTTTTGGAAGTTTGAATATGGGCCTTTGATCTGCGCGCCAAGTCAACCCATCCACTGCCAGAATCAATCTCAGCCGTCCTTCCTGATTACTTCATTTAAAATTCATTTTAATTCATTTTCTTCTCATTTAATTTGCATATTTATTTTAAAATAGCAAAAATGTCTTAAAAATTATGAAACTTTTTCTTTAAAGTTTTATTAATTTTTAAGACCCAAAAATATTTTTATTTTATTTTTTATCATTAAAAAAGTATTTTTAAATATTTAAAAGATTATTTTTAATTGATTAATGGGAATTAATTAATTAAAAATACTTTTAGGTATTTAAAAATTACAAAAAAATTCATGAAATGTTCTAAGACATTTAGAAACATTGTCCAACCTTCAAACCAAATTTCTTTTTTGATCTTGATGCATTTTAAGAATTTTTCATTGAATTAAATCATTTTTTATGCATTATTTTGATCATGGATCCAAAAATTCATTTCTGCCTATTGGAGAAGAGTTGGACATTGGTTCTTTTTGCTTTGTCTTGTGTTTAGCATGTAATTTCTAGGGTAAAATGGCCATGATTTGATCTTGCATTTTCTATTTGTTTAGCATTTCTTTTGTTAAGAACCCTAAAAAACCCTAATAACTTAGGAAAATCATATCTTGAGATTGGTTGAGAGTTGAGAGTTCCCCTTTGGGCAGTGGTTCATTATAGGTTTAGGGTTTCTTTGGGTACCATTTTCCATTTTTATCTTAGGGTTTTGTTTCTGTTTTGGGTTTTTGTTTGATGTTTGATCCATGAACCCTAATTTGGGCTTCCTTTTGCATCCTTCTTGCATCCTCTTGCATAACATGACTTGTCTTTGCATTTTGTGCATTTTTGTGATTCATTTGACATCTTAAGACATATAGAAAGCATGTTTGATCATTGCATTACATGTTTGCCATGTCATTTGCCTTGTATGCTTCATAACTTTTCATGCTTGTTCATGCTCCTTAACTTGCATCATTTGCATCCATAGTCTTGTATGAACATCTCCATGTCTTGCCTCATGTTTGCAGCACCTCATAGCATCATTATCACCATCAACATGCTTTTGGTTTTTGTTTAGCATCATGTCATTTCATTTCATTTAGCATTGCATTGCATTTCTTTCTAACATTTCAGGTGGTAAGTAAACTTGGGAAGTGAATTTGCCTTCACTTCTCATAACTTTTCTTTTCATCTCTCTTGCATCCATTGCTGCATTCTTATATGTGTTTGAGTTTGAGCTTGTTCATTCTTCTCCTTCCCACTTTCTTTCTTCAAGTGACTTGACTTCTTGAATGAAGCAAGTCACTTTGCTTCTCTTGATCTTGTTCATCTGCTTCCTGGTGGTTCCATTGAAGACTTCTCTTGAAAACCTCACAAACCTTAGGAACAACCAAGCATGACAATGATTAGGGTTTTGATTAGTCTCCCCTCTTAGTTTTACCTTTGTGTCTCTCTTTGAGTCTTCTCTTCTCATCTCATAATCAGGGACTAAACCCTAAAGGCTTTAAGACTTTGTGATTAAGTTTATGCCTGCATCCTTCTCTTAGGATGGAGTGTATAACTTTAATCCTAAGTGTTAAACCCTTTGTTTGTTTAAATCTCTTAATCAATTCATCTAATAATCATCAAGACATCACACTTGTAACTTGGGCCTTGCATTAGGGTTCTAATTCTTCCTTAAGTGGTTAAGAAGGACTAACCCTAGTGTTAATGGACAAGTCCCCCTCAAGTTGTCTTACAAATCATAAAAATCACTTCATCATCATACCATTAAATAAAATCCACTTAATAAAGGCTTGTTTTGTCATGGGTTTAATCCCTAATCATGGATTAAGTCGAGGAGCTTTCCTCAGCTTAGACATTCTCATCTATCATCCTTCTTTTAGGATGGTGTAATGAGTCTGTTTAATCCCTGATTATGGCTTAACCTCATTACTCAACACTAAACAAAATCACAAAAACATCTAAATAATCACAAGTAGGTTAATGACCTTAATCCTACACCAAAGGTGATTAAGTGTGAGAATCTGACTTCACACTTAAGGTATTCTCATTACCCCTAATCAGAGGGAGGATGTGATGAGTTTACTAACCCATTGGTTTAGGCTTAAGCTCATTAACTTATGACAAACTTTCAAAAGCAATAAAAGACTAAAAATACAAAACAAACAATAATCGTCTCCTCCGGGATTCTTTTCTCATCTCATTCACTCACAAACGAGAACTTGCTTCTTCCGTCTAATGCAAGACAGTCAGCACCTGAGCCAGACAGGTCATACACTTGAGCATAGGCAAGTAAGCAGTTCACAAGTCAATTCACCTTTCAGTCTCTTTGGGTCGAACTACGGTGTTCTGACTTCCTCATTGCACGAGAGGATACGTAGGCATAACTTAACGGTTATCGAACAAAAGTCTCTGAACATTCCCCCTCTTTCCAGCTTTACTCTTTAAGCCTCATTATCATGAGCATTTCATTCCTGATCTCACACTGACACTGTATATACTACACTTCACTTCTTTTACACTGACACCTGTACATTCTTTTCCAGCTATTTTATACACAAATTGCACTGACACTACCCCTTTAAAACACAAATCTTCTAAGCGTGGATCCCGTCGAGTACGACGGACAATCTGGGTGCTAATACCTTCCCAGGTTGTAACCAACCCCCTTTCTCAGTCTCTCTGGTTCGCAACCGTCTTATCCGTATCTTTCTAGGTCTATGCAGCATTGCCTTTCCTCCGGGATAAAAATGCCTAGCTGGCGACTCTTTTCATCTCCAGTGAGTTCACGGCTGTGTGTTCTCATTGTCCCTCTCGCCGACCGTTCGCGTCTGTACCTTTATCTGGGCCTGTCCCACTTATCGGGAGCGACACAGGTGTGAAGAAGAACAGAACAGAGGTGATGGCTGCAGAAGAACCTGGGTCCTTAGTTTAGGTTTTATTTATTGTTGTTCAGACTACCTACAGGCTTGTTGTGGGAGTCTTGCTTTATTTTCCTTTATTCATGTATTGACTTGTAACCCTCCGGGGAATTTTGTTTGTGCTCTAACTTTTGGCCGTCAGTGGGTTATCCATGTTATGCAATATTCAATTCCAATTGCCATTTCTGAGTATGCGAAGCTTGTTTGTCTGAGACTGCTAAGATCTGAACACTCTTTAAAGGGAAAATTTGAAAATTAATACTCAAAGTGGCTATCTGGAGCAAATACCAGAACTGGGGCATATAAATGCCTAAACTTGGAAACATGAATAGTTACATTGCATGCATATAACGCGTTTGTTGGTTTTGCAGGTAGTTCATCAGTTTCTAACATTTATGTCATTTCAGGCACTATAGCTCCCAGGAAGGTTCGAGAACAGCCAATTGTACACAGATATCCCACAAGAATCAATAGAGAAAGAGTGATGGATCAAATGCAGGCTGATTTAGCTGACTTGAGATTGAGAATGGACAATTTCATGACCCTTATGGCAGGGATGGGTCAGACTCAGGAGCGCTTGCGCGAGATGGTGGAAAATAGTCAGGCCAGGAACAATGGGGCTGCTGATGGAGGTAATCACAATGGTGCTGGTGCTCGTCAAGTTGAAATCCCTGTGGCACAGCCAGGGATCACCATTATTAATGATGGACTGAACAATGTACATATGGATGGTCAAGATGAATAGTTTACTTTGCTGGACGAGGCAGAAGGCCAAGGGGCTGAAATGAACAGAAAGTTTGAAGAGATGGCTGAGCAGATCCGGGCCATTCACTCTCAGAGCTCCCTGGGGTTTGATATTACTGACTTGGGCTTGGTTTCAGGGGTTAGAATTCCTTACAAGTTCAAGGTTCCTACTTTCGAGAAGTACAATGGCACGACTTGCCCAAAGACTCACCTCCAGTCCTTTGTAGGAAGAATTGCTGCCCATACTGATGACGAGAAGTTATGGATGTATTACTTCTAGGATAGCCTGGTGGGGGCCTCCTTGGAGTGGTATATGAAGCTGAGCAGGGTTAACATTAAGAGCTGGAAGGATTTAGCAGAGGCGTTCGTGAGGCAATACCATTACAATTTGGATATGGCTCCAAATTGCACTCAATTGCAGACCATGTCTCAAAATGCTAAGGAGAGATTCAAGGAGTACGCTCAAAGGTGGCGTCAGCTTGCCGCCAGAGTACAGCCACCCTTGCTGGAGAATGAGATGGCTGATATGTTCATGGGAACACTACAGGGTGTATTTATTGAGAGGTTGGCGTCTTGTTCGGCAACCAAGTTCAATGATATCGTGATAGCGGGAGAGAGGGTCGAAACTCTGTTGAAAATGGGGAAGATTCAGGACACCGGTGCAGGTAGCTCAAGCGGTGTAAGAAAAGCTTTTAACGGAACTCCGAGAAGAAGAGAAGGTGAAACTAATGCTGTGTACAGCCGAGGACGGGGCCGAGGATATAGAAGACCTTATGAGCAAGTGGAAGCTGTCACTATTCCTTCAAGTCCTGTGCAACATGTTCAACCTCAACCACAACAACAACAACAGCCACAACATAACAATTACCAGCAAAGACCCTATCAACCAAGACAAGCTCGTCCAGCTAATAGGGTGCTTGAAGCCATTTCTATGACATATACGGCACTGCTGCAGAGGTTGTTAGACCTGAACTTGATACAATTGAGGACATTAGCACCACCTCCACCTGGAGAGCTTCCAGTGGGGTACGACGCTAACGCGAGATGCGCGTTGCATTCAGGAGCACCCGGGAACTCAACTGAGAAGTGCAGGGTGCTACAACATAAAGTTCAAGATTTGATCGATTCAAAGGCGATTAACTTCGCACCACCGCATATTGTTACATCAAACCCTATTTCAAACCATGGAGGGGCAATGATAAATGCTGTCAATGATGGTGAAAGGTTAAGCTTTATCTGAACATAGAAGAAGTGAAGACTCCATTGCTGGTGGTGAAAGAAAGGCTGTTGAAAGGACAAGTATTCCCGGGGTGTGGTTCTGATTGTGAAAAGTGTTTAAGTTCAGTGAATGGCTGTAAAGACTTGAAGGTGGGGTTGCAATATCTGATTGACGAGGGGTCGTTACAATTTGATAAGGCTGATGATAGAGGTGATTGTGTGTCTACCATAACAATTTACTATGATCCAGCTGAAGTACCTGCTCGGAGGGAACCTGTGACTATTTATGCTCCAGAAGTTAGTCATGTTACTATTACTGTTCCCGGGCCTGTTCCTTATACTGATGATAAATCCATCCCATGGCATTATGGCTCGGATGTGTATGTGGAAGGTCAGAAGGTAGAGAGTAAGTCAATAACAATTGACCCGACTGTGGTGAACGTCAGAGGAGTTGGTGGTTTTACGAGAAGCGGGCGTCTTTTTGCTCCTCAAGCTCTGAGAAAAGACCCTGAAGTTGAAGCTGTTGCCAAGGCTAAAGGAAAGCAGATAGCGACCGAAGAAATGACAACTCCTGCTGCTGGACAAGGTAATTTCGAGAAAGAAGTGGAGGAGTTTATGAGAATAATAAAGAAGAGTGATTATAAAGTGGTTGAGCAGTTGAATCAGACTCCGTCCAAAATATCAATTCTGTCCTTGTTGATGTGTTCTCCAGCTCATAGGGAGGCTTTGCTGAAAGTGTTGCAGATGGCATGTGTTTCACAGGAGATAATTGTTAATCAATTGGAGGCTGTAGTCGGCAGTGTGAATGCTAGCCACGGGTTGGGCTTCACGGATAGAGATCTTACTTCAGAAGGCCGCAATCACAACAAAGCCCTGCATATCACCATGAAGTGTAAAGGTGATGTCCTGTCACATGTCCTGGTTGATACATACTCCTCTCTCAATGTGCTCCCTAAGAAGGCCTTGATGAAGCTGAATGTTGATGGCATCGTCTTGCGACCCAGTGATTTAATAGTAAAAGCCTTTGATGGGTTCTGAAGGTCTGTGTTCGGGGAAGTTGAGTTACTTGTGAAGATAGGATCTCAAGTGTTCAAGAGCACGTTCCATGTCATGGATATTCAGCCCGCGTATAGTAGCTTGCTGGGACGTCCCTGGATCTATGCTGCAGGTGCAGTTACATCTACGTTGCACCAAAAGCTGAAGTATGTGGTTGATGGCCAGGTGATCACTGTGTGTGGAGAAGAAAATATCTTTGTGAGCCACCTATCAACTTTCAAGTACGTGGAGATGGACGGAGAGATTCATGAAACATTGTGTTAGGCCTTTGAAGCGGTTAATGCCAACATTTTGGCTCCGACAGAGAGGAACAACGAGAAGGAAGGGACCTCCATTCACTCCTACAAGCAGGCCAAAGAAGTGGTTCAATCTGGAAATGCCCAGGGCTGGGGCAAGTTGCTGGAATTAGAGAAGAAAGATGACAAGTTCGGTCTTGGTTACCAGCCTGGTGGGTCTAACTGGCCTCAGGGGGGTAAAGCCATAACTTTCACAAGCGCCGGATTGCTCGATCGCAACAACGTCTATGCAACAAGTGAAGAAGGGGACAATGACTGCGACTGGGATAGCTGGATTCACCCATGTGCACCTGGGGAGGAGCCCAAGAACTGGTCTGCCGTGGATTTCGTTCAAGTTACCTGGCAATCAAAGTAATTTACTTGTTTCCTTTTTATCATGCTGCATGTCAATCCTGCACTTTGCCCAAGGTGCACGGATCCATTTGTAGGGCCACCATGCTTTTAATGCATTTATATTTTTCCATGAAATAAAGGACATTTTTCAAGCAAATTGTGTTCTCTTTCTTTCGTTTTAAATTTGTCACACAAAAATAAAATGGCAATGTGTTTTTCTTTTCTTTCGTTTGTGTGTTTGCGTCTCTTTTGAAAAAAAAAACAGATTCTGAAATAAGCACATCATCTGTGCAGTGTTGATCATCCAGATTCTAGTGATAACGTTTTTGCCATGACCACGCATGACTTCGACAATCCTATCTACCAAGCTGATGAAGGGGTTGAGGAAGATTGTGAACTTCCCGAAGAATTGGTCAGGTTGTTGAAACAAGAGGAAAGGGTCATTCAGCCTCATTAGGAAGAAATAGAGATCATCAACATCGGGACAGAAGATGTAAAGAAAGAGATAAAGATTGGGGCCAGTCTATAGGCCGAGGTAAAGAAAGAGTTGATCGGTATGCTACGTGAATATGTGGATATCTTCCCCTGGTCGTATCAAGATATGCCAGGGCTAGATACTGACATTGTTGTGCATAAGCTACCACTAAGAGAAGACTGTCCTCCTGTGAAACAAAAGCCTGAGAAGAACTCGTCCTGACATGGCGATGAAGATCAAGGAGGAAGTCCAAAAGCAGTGGGATGCCGGATTCCTTGCCGTAACTAGTTACCCACCTTGGGTAGCTAACATTGTGCCTGTACAAAAGAAATACGACAAAGTTCGGATGTGCGTTGATTATCGGGATCTAAACAGAGCAAGTCCAAAGGATGACTTTCCATTACCTCACATTGATGTGCTGGTATATAACATCGCTCAGTTCTCGGTATTTTCTTTCATGGATGGCTTCTCCGGGTATAATCAGATTAAGATGGCACCATAAGACATGGAGAAAACAACGTTCATTACCCCGTGGGGTACATTCTGCTACAAGGTGATGCCCTTTGGATTGAAGAACGCCGGGGCAACGTATCAGTGGGCTATGGTTACATTGTTCCACGACATGATACACAAGGAGATTGAATGCTATGTGGACGACATGATTGCCATGTCCCGAGATGAAGAAGAGCATCTGGTCAATCTCAAAAAGCTGTTTGATAGATTGATAAAGTATAAGTTGAGGTTGAATCCAAACAAGTGCACTTTCAGAGTGCGTTCCGGAAAACTGCTGGGTTTTATTGTTAGCCAGAAAGGAATCGATGTGGATCCTGCAAAAGTAAAAGCAATACAAGATATGCCTGCACCGAAAACAGAAAAAGAAGTGCGCGGGTTTTTAGGGAGATTGAACTACATTTCACGGTTCATATCTCATCTAACTGCCACGTGCGAACCAATATTCAAATTGCTAAGAAAAGAGAAAACTGTCAGGTGGAATGAGGACTGTCAAAGATCCTTTGAAAAGATAAAAGAATATTTGCAGACACCTTCGGTTCTAATGCCTCCAGTTCCAGGACGGCCACTTATCATGTACTTGACTGTGCTAGAAGAGTCGATGGGGTGTGTTCTAGGCCAACATGACGAGTTTGGTCGAAAAGAGTACGCTATTTATTACCTTAGCAAAAAGTTTACCGACTGTGAATCCTGTTACTCACTGCTCGAGAAAACTTGCTGCGTTTTGGTATGGGCTGCTTGCCGACTGAGACAGTATATGTTGACCCATACCACACTGCTAATCTCAAAAATGGATCTTGTCAAGTATATTTTCGAGAAACCAGCATTAACTGGAAGGGTTGTAAGGTGGCAAATGATCTTAACAGAGTATGATATACAGTACACTTCTCAGAAAGCCATCAAAGGAAGTGTATTGTCAGATTACCTTGCACAACAACCTCTTGAAGATGACTATCAGCCAATGAAGTTTGATTTCCCTGATGAGGACATCATGTACCTCAAAGCAAAAGATTGCGAGGAACCACTTCCGGAGGAGGGGCCATACCCTGAATCCAAATGGAAGTTGATGTTTGATGGGGCAGTCAATATCAATGGACGTGGAGTTGGTGTTGTTCTTATCACTCCTGAAGGTGTTCACTTTCCCTTCGCTGCCAGAATTACTTTTGGCTGCACCAACAATGAAGTAGAATACGAGGCGTGCATAATGGGAATAGAGGAGGCTATTAATCTTCGGATTAAGATCCTCAATATATTCGGAGATTCATCCCTCGTTATCAATCAGATTACCGGCAAGTGGTATACACATCAAGAGCATTTAATTCCTTATAGGGATTATGCCAGAAGACTGTTGACGTTCTTCACAATGGTTAAGCTTCAGTACATACCACGAGATGAGAATCAATTTGCCGATGTGTTGGCTACTCTTTCTTCGACCATCAAAGTCTTGTGTTGGAACTACGTACCCAGGATTGACATTTCCAGGCTTGACGCACCAGTTTATGATTTCTCTGTAGACGCAGTGTCTGATGAGAAACCTTAGTACTTTGATATCAAGCTCCTCCTGGAAAAGCAAGAATACCCAGCTGGAGCATCATCCAATGACAAGAAGACCTTGAGACGAATGGCTGCTAGTTTCTTCTTGAATACAAACGGGGTTTTGTATAAGAGGAACTTTGACATGGTCTTGCTCAGATGCGTGGATAGACACGAAGCAAGCCTGTTAATGCAAGAAGTCCATGAAGGATCCTTCGGTACTCATGCAGGAGGACATGCAATGGCTAAGAAGTTGTTGAGATCAGGGTACTATTGGATGACGATGGATGTAGACTGTTGTTCGTATGCCCGCAAGTGCCACAAGTGCCAGATTTATGCAGACAAGGTGCATGTGCCTCCAAGCCCGCTCAATGTCATGTCATCTCCTTGGCCCTTTTCTATGTGGGGTATTGACATGATCGGGAAAATAGAGCCTATTGCTTCAAATGGTCATCGTTTCATTTTGGTCGCGATTGATTACTTCACTAAGTGGGTTGAAGCAGCATCCAATGCCAATGTCACTTGTCAAGTGGTAGCCAGATTTTTGAAAAGGGACATTATTTGCAGATACAGAGTGCCCGAGCGAATCATTACTGACAATGGTTCTAATTTGAACAACAAGATGATGGAAGAATTGTGTCGGGACTTCCAGATTCAGCATCACAACGCTTCTCCTTACCGACCGAAGATGAATGGTGCAGTAGAAGCGACAAACAAGAATATTAAGAAGATTGTGCAAAAGATGGTTGTCACTTACAAAGATTGGCATGAGATGTTACCATTTGCGCTGCATGGGTACCGAACATCAGTCAGGACGTCAACCGGGGCAACACCTTTCTCATTGGTATATGGTATGGATGCAGTCTTGCCTGTTGAGGTAGAAATTCCTTTGTTGCGTGTGATGATGGATGTGAAGCTTGATGAGGCTGAGTGGGTACGTGCTCGATACAATCAGTTATGTCTAATTGAGGAAAAGAGATTAGCGGCTATCTGTCATGGTCAGCTTTATCAGAGGAGAATGAAGCGAGCATTCGACCAACGAGTACGTACTCGGGAGTATCAAGTAGGCGAGCTTGTACTCAAGAGGATCATCCTTCCAGGTTCAGATCACAGGGGCAAGTGGACCCCAAACTACGAAGGACCATTCATTGTAAAGAAAGTTTTCTCGGGTGGAGCACTGATGCTCACCACTATGGATGGAGAAGATTTTCAATCCCCTATTAACTCCGACGCAGTTAAAAAATACTTCGCATAAAAAGACCCGCTGGACACAAAAACAGAATTAAAGTCCAGGCAAAAAAAGGGCATCCCGGCGAGCTAAAAACAGAATAAAAAGCTCGGGAAAAAGTTAGGGAAAACAAATAAAAAATGTACACCCGCTGAGTTGAAAAGCCACATCGGACAGCTCAGGCAAAAAAGGGTATCCCGGTGGATTGTAAACCCGAAAGGGCGATCCACGCAAAATAAGGGAATAAGCGAACAACTGCGATCCGAGTAATCTGAACCAAATCATCATTTCGTACAGCCTGACAATATCAGAAGGATAGGAATCAGTCCCCTCGTCTTCTCAGAAAGCGAAGGCAAGAACATAAAGTTTTGACGACATGCTGGTCATAGCAAGAAGGAAACTCATTGGGATGTCGTGCCCATTGCCATTAGGATAGTTTATTTTCTCAATTTTATGATAGCTACCTCTTTCCAGGTGATTGTTTCCAAATGTAAAAACTTTTCCTATTCAGAGGCCTTTCAATAAAAGAATATTCAGTTAAAAAAGTTGTGTTGTGTTTGTTTGTTTGCAAAAATGTCCTGAATTTTTGGCAAAAATAGCATTGCATTTAAAACATGGTGTTTGTTTTCTAAAGAGAAAATGACATTGCAGGAAAACATTTGAAATCCTCTTTGAGTGTCAGGTGACGATGGATGAACAGATCATACCATGCAAGTCCCCGGGGCACATACGTGTTTTCTGTTATTGCAGGTTTTGCAGGATGGCATCACATTCTCCTAACAGAGTTGTTTTCCCCAGCGGAGTCATAGCAGGTGGAATCCCCATGCAAGTTATCTTTCCATAAGTGGAGTATACCCAGCAGGCAATGGGAGGCCCATTCCCCACAGAGTTTATAACTGTCAAAACTTTTCTTCCCCAAGTAGAGGGTACTGGAGGAAGCACATCTCCCCAGCTGTGTTGGAAGATCGTCATTCCCCCCCGCAGAGTTTCATGATTGAGATACAACCATCGTTGAAATATTCCCCAGCACTCGTCTGTGTTTGATAAGTTGCTTTTGGTTCGTCTGCATTCCTCAACACTCGTCTGTGTTCGCACCTTGTTGTTGCTCGTCTGCATTTTCCAACACTCGGCTGTGTTCGCACTTTGGTATTGCTCGTTTGCTTTCCCCAGTAGTTGCCCATGGTTGATAGATGTTTTTGCTCGTTTGCACTTCCCAACACTCGTCTGTGTGTAACTTCCTCTTGACACTTATCTGTGTTTGATAATTGCTTATGGCTCATCTGCATTTTCCAGTGCTCGTCTGTGTTGGTTATCTGTTTGAAGCTCGTTTGCATTGTTTGGATACTCGTATGTATCATCCCTCACACTCGTCCGTGTTAGCCTATACCCATATGTGTTGATTTGGTAATCACTCTGGTACTCGTCTGTTTTGCTACTCTAAATGCTCGTCTGTGTTGGATTTCTAGTATTCGTCTATACCAGTGGCTGATATTCGTCTGTATCATTGCCTGAAGCGCTCGTCTGTGTTTCTTAGATCATCGTCTGATATTCGTTTGTATCATTGACTTATGGCACTCGTTCTCTTGATGATCATCCAATACTCGTCTGTGTTGAAGAGGTTTGAAGTCCTGAAAGTGGGATTAAACGTCAAAATGGTTACTGGTCCTGGCGTACAGGTATATCCGAAGGAGGTTCGTCTGCCTCAAGCACCGCTTATCTACGCAAGATTTGTGAAGAGGGTTCGTCAAATCCTATTGCTGCACCTGGCGTAATAGGTTTGCTCGAAGAAGGCTCGTTTGTCTTAGACCATATATCCATGGAGGATATATGAAGAGGGTTCGTCTATCCTGATTATGCAAGTCTATCCCACAGGCTTAAGTGCATCACCGACCCTGGCGTAACAGGTTTATCCGAAGGAGATTCGTCTGTCTCAAATCATATATTTTGCAAAGTGTAAGAGGGCTCGTATGTCCAGTTCCTGGCGTAACAGGTTTGTTCGAAGAAGACTCGTTTGTCAAAGTTTTCCATATGAAGTAGCAGTCCATCTTGGAAGGAGCTCGTCTGCTTTCTCCCCGCTCCAGTCACCAAAGCGTCATTTGGTTGGGTTTATTTCCCATTGCTTGCATTCTCCAGCATAGTGCAAATTTCAGGTTTTCTTGGTATTCAACCACAGTTCATCTTGAACGGTCGATAGCCCGTGCTACCGTCCTTTTCAGATTAACAGTTGCTTGAATAGGGGCAGCTGTAACACCCCAAATTTGCCCTCTTCTTTTTTTAGCATCATCATCATATCATAATCATCATAAGCATATCATATCCTTGGCATCTTTACATGGAAAAATGAAGCATAACATTCTCATGACCTAGCATTGGGCATATGATCATTTGTGGGTGGATTTGAGGCATTACAAGCTATAACAAGAGGCCTAGTGGACTTGTCCAAGTCCCATGAGGAGTCTACATGGCATTCAAAAGCCCAATATCAATCATAAAAGCCCAGGAGGTTGAGAGATCACCAGTGAATTCAAGCTAGGGCAAGCTCCTACACAATGATCCCAAATTAGGGTTTCACTTTCAAGCATGAAATCTTTGTGACTTTGGCCATTTCATCTGGGCAAAGTCTTTCATATGATAAGAGGATCCTAGGGATGAAATTTGGTGAGAAAATTCCTTGTGGAAGTCAGTTATTTCATCAGTTGTTTGTAAAAGAAGAAATCGGTCAACTGTGCATTCTAGAAGTCAACTGTGGGAATTCAAAGGGGCCAACCTCATTTTTCAAGTCAAGGGATGTTCTTATAACCTTAAAAGAGGTTTGGCAAGGTCAAAGATCAAGAATCAAGGGGTTTTGAGGAGGTTTCCATTTTTGGCATGTGTTTTGTCATGGAATTTTCCATTTTTGGCAACTTTTTGCCCTAATTTTCAAAGGCTTATAACATGGTGAAAAAAGCTTCAAATGAGTTGCCATTAAACATGAAAGTTGAAGGTTAGGTTCTCCCATTTTTAAAAAGTATAAGTACATTTTCATAGCCCTCATGGATCATGAGATATGGCCTTCGCAAATTACTTGAATTTTAGGGTTTGCCTTGAATTTCAAGTTTCCTTCAAATGCAAGAACTCATGTAAGTCATTTCTAAGTTGTTTTATGGACAAATTGAGGTCATAATATTACAAGGCATTGCATAAAAGTCATTTTTCTCCAAAGACATCATCAAATTCATGCATGGGGTGAGGTATACTACATAAGATGCAAAATTGCATAATCATTCAAAAAGCATGACCCTCACATCCAAAGGCCAGGAGGTTCCCAATTATGAATCAAGGGCTGGATAAGACTTGAACATGTGCGAGGAGAGAAGGGATAACACGAGCAAATGACTCCATCACACCACTCTTGCATTTTTTGCAAATTGATCCTCCCTCATGATTCTCACGTGCATTCTCTTTGCATTTCAAAACACTGAAAGCATGCACCCTTTATAAGCTAATTAGGGTTTCATTTCACCTCAGATCCATAACATTTGCTCAGTCTCAAGTTTTTGCTCCATTTGCAATTCTCTTCGAATTTCATCACACACTCACTCTTTGCAAGAACCAATAGCATATTTATGATCAGTGAAGTTCAAGGAGTCAAGATCAACCACTCATTCAAGCTAATTCTCAGGATTTCACACCTTGCCATTTCAGTGCAGTTAGCTTCGAGTTCTTAGATCCAGCAGTTTTCAAGGCTTTAGTTGCATTTATTTTGCAACTAGAGTGTATTTGGAGTGGATATGCAGCTCATCTTGGTTTCTCTCAAGCTATTTCCAGATCTGTAGATCTCAGGTTAGCATCAAACTTTTAGATCCAGAAATGAAATTGATTGTGCACATTGTGATCTACATGTTTTGCTGATGTTGTTGATCTATTTAGAATACAAAATGAGTTGAAAATGAGCTTGCTATGCTGAATTGCAGTTTGATACATGAAAGTGTTTGTGTTCGATTTGGTTTATTCTTTGATCCTTTGTGAATTTCGTTGTCATATTTGGATTCAGCTTGAGTTAATTAGTTGATCTGGATAGTTTGAAGTATTTCTGTGTGAGTTTGTTCATAGCTTTGAATTTTCTGGTGCTGGAGCTAGGGCTCCGGTCACCGGATTCTGGAACTTGTTGTTTGAAGAAGATGAAGGAGAGCCATTGGATGCATGATCTGGACAGATGTAAGCTTTCCAACACATTAATGCCTCACCCTCTCCCTCACGTGTTTTTGGTTTTATAATTTAATCTGAATTAAACACTTTGCTTCGCACCTCACCATAATTGCATGCACTCACACTAATGGCCAATGAATGAGGAGACTGGGTTTAATGATTGACTGAATCTGGAGTGTGCGTTTGATCTAATGGTTCATTTTTTCCTGATTAATGTGAATTTCCACTGTGTTGTTGTGTGTGTCGCTCCCCGGATTTCCATCCTGGTACAAACGCGAAAGTGGCGCGGAAAGAGGTAGAGTCGCCAGCCAGGCATTTTTATCCCGAAGGAACGGGAATGGTAATGTTGCACAAACCAGAAGAAAAGAAAAGGAAGGACACGGGTCCTGCGAACCAAAGAGACTGAGTTTGGGAGTCGGTTACGACCTGGGAAGGTATCAGCACCCCAGATCGTTCGCCGTACCCGACGGGATCCACGCTTGCAAAGAAAACTGCTTCAAAGGGTGTAAGAACTAAAAGCTGCTGCAAAGAAAATGAACTGGACTGGATAAAAGAAAAGAAAAGGGAGCTGAAAAAGAAATGAAAAGGAAAAATGTAGGGAAAATAAAGATTGTGCTCGAACGGGCCCTACCCCGCTGTCTACGTACCTCATCTGGACAATGAGGATCAGAGTCGCCGTAGTTCCCCTAACTAGGGGTGGAAAAGATTGCTTGTGAATTAAGGCTTGAACTGCCTATGCCA
Organism: Lathyrus aphaca; assembly: GCA_963966055.1. Classification (NCBI taxonomy): domain Eukaryota; kingdom Viridiplantae; phylum Streptophyta; class Magnoliopsida; order Fabales; family Fabaceae; genus Lathyrus; species Lathyrus aphaca. The sequence continues at coordinate 335,547,756 of OZ014520.1, read as the reverse complement.
ATGCTCAGGTGTTGCAGGCTCGGACGACGAGTGCGTAACCGTCTTGCAAAATGACAAGTAGGAGGAAGTTCGCGGACGGAGCGAAGGAGATGAGAAAATAATTCCCGAAGGAAAGACGCTTATTGTTTGTTTGTGTTTTTTAGAAGTTTTTAGGAGTGTGCCACAAGGAAGTGAACTCAAGCTCTTTTCCATGGAATGTGCACTTGTCACTACATTCCAAGATGGAATAATAGAACAAGCACACTCAAGTAAGGAGAAGATCCCCAAAACTTGAATCCAGAGATTAGGGCTTAGGCTCACTAACTCATTAACTTATTAAGTGTTTTGTATTTACAATGAAGAAGTGTGTTTTATGATTTTCTTTGTGAAGATGATATCCTGATCAGACTTGTGCATCACAAGACAAGCTTGTACTATCCCAAGATGGGAATACTACAAGTGTCTCATGGGATAAGGCTATTGCTCAAGATTTCACTTCAATCTTTATTAAGTGTCTTCTTAGGGTTTTGAGATGAGAAGAGAAGAGAAACAAAAGGATCACAAAGGTAAAAGTCTAATGGGGGACTAATGAATCCTAATTGTTATCATGCAAAGGTAATCCTAGGTTAGTGAGGTTAACTATCCTAAAGAAGAAAGAAAGAAGAAGAGAAAGAGAAGAAAGAAGAATAGAAGAGGGGGGAAGTAAGGCCTAAGCCCAAAAAACACAAGGTTAGAAAAATAATAAGGAGAAGAGAAGAGATAAGATTTGGAGATGTGGGAATCACATCCACACATCTCACTTACCTAAGCCCCTGAAATGGTTAGTGACACAAACATAAATGCAATACAAAAATGAACATAATGTCAAACCAAAGTCATACAACCAGAAGTGAAGTCATAAACAGAAATGCCAAATGCAAACTTAAAGCAGAAGAATGAGAAAAGAAATACAACCCAACATGAAGCAATATGAATCACTATGGCAAAACAAAGTGAACATGAGAAGATACAAAGCAAAATAGTCAAAGCAACATCACAAAGTTCAAGCCCAGAACCCTAACATGTTAGAAACGTGCCTAAGGAACATGTGAGATGAAGAGAAGAAGTGTACATAGTCAAATATTCACATCATGAGAAGAAGGAAGCAAAGGAAGTGAGGTGAGCATGCATAAGTGTGGAAGAACTTCAAAAGCAAACAAATTACAAAATTATCAAGGTAAAAACCACAACTAAAGATCAGAGAGGCATTAACAACCTAAGATGGCTCTAAACATCCTAAAGAAGTTGGCACAAGTGCCCTTCTAAGCTAAGGAATGAACATATGATCCAAAAGAAGCAAAAAGGGACAAGTGAAGAACCAAAATTCAAATCAATTCAAGTAAGCATCCAAAAAATTCCACAAACTTGCACAAATGATCTTCAATCATACTATAATAACATTCCAAAAGGAGGGTATGAGAATCAGAAGCTTGATCATTCAAATAAAAGCTCAAACATGGATTAGGGTTAGAAAGCTTCATGCACAAGTTAGAGGCCAAAATCAATTAAACAAAATTTTAAACATCAGAACAAAAATCATCAATAAACTTCATATCATCATGAATCTAGAGCAAAAAGAATCACTTAAAAATTCCAAATAATGATCAAGATAAAAAATGAACAAGTCAGCATGGTTCAAAATGGAATAAAAACCATTAATTAAAAGAAACAATTAATTTCTGCGTGACAATTAAAAATAAATGAAAAATAAAAATACCAAAAATTAAAGAAAACTAAAAGACACACTTCTGAATTTTTTTATAATTTTTGGAGACAAAAACTATTTTTAAAAATTGAAAAGCAAACTGAAAATAAAAATAAAAAATAAAAAATAAATAAATGCGGCAAGGGTGCAAATAGCAACAATTCCAGTTCATTTTAATTGGGCTCATACGCAGGGGGGTGGGAATAGCAGGTCAATCCCATGCCAAAGTCAGCGCAGCTCACAATAATTCACATGGAAATTCAATTAATTCAGGAAAAATAACAAACCAATGGATCAGATGGACGCACAAGATTAGGTCAAACATTAAACCAAGTCATCACATTCATTGGACAGGGGTGAGAGTGCATGGTGTTATGGTGTGGTGAGAAACACAAAGATTAATTCAGATGTTATAAAGTCACATGAGAGGGAGGGGGTGTCATTAATGTGCTGACAGCGTGTGCATCGTCCAGATGAAGGATCCAAGGGCCATAACATCATCTTCTTCATGAAACTCAGGTGAAACAAAAATGCAGAATCCGGTGACCGGAGCTAGGGCTCCGACACCGGAAAATTCAAACTATGAACAAACCTCCCCATAAATACATCAAAACGTCCAGATCACATAAACAAGTCATGCTGAATCCAAATATGCTCATGAAAATCACAAAGGATCACAAAATAAGTTGGATCGAAGAAAAACAACTCTGACCATAAAACTTCAAATCATCATAAAACACTTAATACTCAAGCATTTTTCAAAAAAAATAGCACAGAATCATCAGCACAACCAACAGATCACAATGCACACATTTAATTTCATTTCCAGATCCACGAATTTCAGAGCATACCTGAGCTTGCAGATCCTTCAAATCACCAAGATAAGATCCCTCCAGCTGCAGATCTACTCCTTTTAACTTCTTATTGCAAAATAAATGCGAAAGAAGCCTTGAATGCTCCTAGATCTTGAGGTTTGAGAGCAACTGCACTTGAATGGCACCTCTTGAAATATGAAGTTTCAGCTTGAATGAGTGGTGGATTAATGATCCTTAAGGTTCAAGGATTCAGAATATGCAATTTGTTTTAGCAATGGGTGAGTGTGTGATGAGATTCGAAGAGAAATGCTTGAGGTGCAAAAACTCTAGAGTGATGAAAATGTGATGAATCTGAGCAAATGGAAACCCTAATTCTCTTTTATATCATGCCAATGCTCAATGCTGAAAGGATGAAGAGAAATGCACGTGAGAGGAGAGTGTGAGGATGATTTTGCAAAAAATGCAAGCTTGGTGTGATGAGGTGAAACAATCGTGCCATACTCTCTTTCCTTGCACATGTTCAAGCATAATCCCACCCTTGATTCAAAACTGAAAGCATCTTGGCCTTTGGATGTGAGGGTCATGCATTTCCCATGATCATGCAAATTTGCCTCTTGTGTGGTATACTTCACTCCATGCACGAAATGGATGATATTTTTGGAGCAAATCACCATTTATGCAATGCCTTGTAAGAATGTAACCTTATTTGGTTCATGGAATAGCTTGAAAATGAGTTTCACAAGTTCTTGCATTTGGAGGAAGCTTGAATTTTAAGTCATGCCCTAGAATTTAGGCAATTTTCGAAGGGCCTATCTCCCAAACCATGAAGGCTATGAGAATGCTCTTGTTCTTTTTAAAAATGGGAGACCTTAATCTTCAACTTTCATGTTTGATGGCAATCCATTTGAAGCTTTTTTCACCAAGTTATGTACACTTGAAAATTAGGGCAAAAAGTTGCCAAAATTAGAAACTTCCATGACCAATCTCATGCCAAAAATGCAAAACACCTCAAAACCTCTTGATTCTTGATCTTTGACCTTGCCAAACCTCTTCTAAGATTATAATAACATCCCTTGGCTTGAAAAACAAGGTTGGACCTTTTGAAATCTCACAGTTGACTTCCAGAATGCACAGTTGACCAATTTCTTTATTCACAAGCAACTGAAGAAATACCTGACTTCCACAAGGAATTTTCTCACCAAATTTCATCCCTAGGATCCTCTTATCATATGAGAGACTTTGCCCAAATGAAATGGCTAAAGTCACAAAGTTTTCATGCTTGAAACTCAAACCCTAATTTGGGATCATTGTGTAGGAGCTTTGCCCTAGCTTGAATTCCCTGATGATCCTCCAACTTCCTGGGCTTTTGTGAATGATCTTGAGCTTGTGAATGCAATGTAGACCCCTCATAAGACTTGAACAAATCCATTGGGCCCCTTGTTATAGCTTGAAATGCTTCAAATCCCTCCACAGATGATCATATGCCTATTGCTAGGTCATGAGAATGTTATGCCTCATCTTTCCATGCAAAGATGCCAAGATATGATATGCTTATGATGAATATGATGTGGATATGATGCTTAAAAAAGAAGAGGGCAAATTTGGGGTGTTACAGCTGCCCCTATTCAAACCACTGTTAATCTGAAAAGGACGGTAGCACGAGCTATCGACCGTTCAAGATAAACTGTGGTTGAATACCAAGAAAACCTGAAATTTGCACTCTGATGGGGAATGCAAGAACTGGGAAATAAACCCAACCAAATGATGCTTTGGTGACTGAAGTGGAGAAAAAAGCAGACGATCTCCTTACAAGTTGAAACTGTTATTTTGGATCAGAATACTTTGACAGACAAGTCTTCTTCGAACAATCTCGTTATGCCAGGAACTGGACATACGAGTCCTCGCATACTTTGCAAACATACGACTTGAGACAGACGAATATCCTTCGGATACACTTGTTACGCTAGGACCAGTGATGCACTTAAGTCTGTGGGATAGACATGCATAACCAAGGTAGACGAACCCTCTCCATATATTATCCGTGGATATATGGTCTAAGACAGACGAGCCTTTCTTCAAGCAAACATGTTACGCCAGGTGCAACATTAATAAGTGGTGCTTGAGACAGACGGATCTCCTTCGGATTGACCTCTTACGCCAGGACCGGTAACCATTTTGACGTTTAATCCCACCGTCAGGACTTCAAACCTCTTCAACACAGACGAGTATTGGATGATCACCAAGAGAAACACAGACGAGTGCCATAAGTCAATGATACAAACGAATATCAGACGATGATCTGAGAAACACCGACGAGCGTTTCAGGCGATGATACAAACGAATATCATCCACTGGTAGAGACGAATACCAGAGATCCAACACAGAAGAGCAATTGGAGTAGCAATGTAGACGAGTACCATGGTAATTATCAAATCAGTACATATGGATATAAGCTAACACAGACGAGTGTAAGGGATGATACAGACGAGTATCCAAACGAAGCAGACGAGCCAACAAACACAGACGAGTGCTGGGGAGTGCAGACGAGCAACAAGCAAATATCAAACACAAACGAGTGTTGGGAAATATGGACGAGCAGCAATAAATATCAAACACAGACGAGTGTTGGGAAATGCAGACGAGCAATAACAATTACAGCCATGGGAAACTGCTGGGGAAAGCAAATGAGCAGTAACAAAGTGGGGACACGGACGAGTGTTGAGAAATGCGGACGAGCAGCAATAAAGTATGAGCACAGACGAGCGTGGGGGAATATTTCCATGATGGTTGTATCTCAATCATGAAACTCTGCGGGGGAATGACGATCTTCCAACACAACTGGGGAGATGCTTCCTCAAATATCCCATGCTTGGGTAGAAAAGTTTTGATAATTATACTTTGTGGGGAATGGGCCTCCCACTGCCTGCTGGGCATACTCCACTTGTGGGAAAATAAACTGCTGGGAATCCCCACCTGTCTTGACTTAGCTAGGGAAAAATCTGTTTGGGAGAATGTGACGCCATTCTACAACCTGCAACAACAGGAAACACATATGTGCCCCGGGGACTTGCATGGTATGATCTGTTCATCCATCGTCACCCGACACTTAAAGAGGATTTCAAATGTTTCCCTGCAGTGTCATTTTTATTTTTAGAAAACAAATCACCATGTTTAAAATGCAATGTTATTTTTGCCAAAAATTCAGGACATTTTTGCAAACAAAAGATAAACACAACACAACTTTTTGACTGAATATTCTTTTATTGAAAGGCCTCTGAATAGGCAAAGTTTTTACATCAGTAAGCGACTACCTGGAAAGAGGTAGCTACCAAAAAATTGAGAAAATAAACTATCCTAATGGCAATGGACACGACATCCCAATGAGTTTCCTTCTTGCTATGACCAGCATGTCTTCAAAACTCACCATTCTTGCCTCTGCTTTCTGAGAAGATGAGGGGACTGATTCCTATCCTTCTGATATTTGTCCGGCTGTACGAAACAATGATTTGGTTCAGATTACTTGGATCGCAGTTTTTCGCTTATTCCCTTGTTTTGCGTGGATCGCCCTTTCGGGTTTTCAATCCACCGGGATACCCTTTTTTGCCTGAGCTGTCCGATGTGGCTTTTCAACTCAGCGGGTGTAGATTTTTTTTTTATTTTCCCTAACTTTTTCCCGAGCTTTTTATTCTGTTTCTAGCTCGCCGGGATGCCCTTTTCTTGCCTGGACTTTAATTCTGTTTTTGTGTCCAGCGGGTCTTTTTATGCGAAGTATTTTTTAACTGCGTCCGAGTTACGCATCATAATCACCCACAAAGCGTAGCATTCCGTTTGATACGGAGCATTACGGCAAAAATCCAACATATAGCATAATCATAAGCCATGTTTTGAATCAACACTTGTGAATAATGACAATCCGTCAGTATACAGAATACTTCCCCCATTTCCCCAGCGGAGGTTCCCCAGCAAAATCAGTTACCCCACAATCACAAACATCAGTATATACTCCTTGTGGCACCCGTCCGTGTCATTTCCCCAGCAGAAAGCCAAAGACGCCCTCTTTGCACTCACATATACTTACATATATAATCCTTTGACACCCGTCCGTGTCATATCCCCAGCGCAGTCGTCTACACTTTGTATATCAGATACTTGTTTATATTACACTCTTCTCCTTCTGACGCTCGTCCGTGTCGCTCTCCCCAGCAGTTAAACACTCATCTATACACCACTCACTCTTATACAGATACTCGTCCGTATCTTGTATATACCACTTATATATCCCCACAGATTCAACACTAGTCCTTGTTCTTTGTTAACTCGTTGGTACTCGTCCGTACCATCATCTCAGAACATGCGTCGAGAGTTTGTTTCTACATGATACTCGTCCGTATCATAGTCTTGAGGATGCTCGTCCGCATCTTTAACCCATACACTGTGTCAAACACTCTTGTCTTCTTGAATACCGATACTCGTCTGTGTCTACTATTCCCCAGAAGAGTCCTCTCAGATTCAACACTCGTCCGTGTTCTCTGTTAACCAGTTGATACTCGTCCGTATCATCATCTTTGAACACGCGTCAGTATTTGTTTCTACCCGATACTCGTCCGTATCGTAGTCTTAAGGATGCTCGTCCGCATCTTTAATCTATACACAATACCAAACACTTATACCTTTTGCTTCTTGGATGTAAATACTCGTCCGTGTTTACTATTCCCCAGTACATCGCCAACAAACATTTTCTTTTTTATCTGACACTCGTCCTGTGTCATGATAAACCCTGAGAGCAGCCGTACCCTGCTAGGTGGTCGCCCTCCACCTCTTGATGGTCGTCCTCCATCATGCTCATCCGATGGCCATCCCCATCGTTGATTTTAGCAGCCGTCCCCTGCTAGGTGGTCGTCCTCCACCTCTTGATGATCGTCCTTCATCATTTTATCCAATGGCCGTCCCCATTGTTGATTTTGGTTATCTGGCATTCGTCCTGTGTCATGACAAACCTTGAGAGCAGCCGTCCCCTGCTAGGTGGTCGTCCTCCACCTCTTGATGGTCGTTCTCCATCATGCTCGTCCGATGGCCGTCCCCATCGTTGACCTTTTATCCGGCATTCGTCCTATGTCGCGATACTTTCGGCAGCCGTACCCTGCCAGGTGGTCGTCCTCCGCCTTAGATGACCGTCCCTCATCTTATCCCCAACAGAGCAGCCGTCCCCTGCTAGGTGATCGTCCTTCACCTTTGATGACCGTACCTCATCATCTGTTTATTTCATTTATTCTTTAACCCGATGGCCGTCCCCGTCGTGGTCCCTTTTCTTTTCTAGCCCGATGGCCGTCCCCATCGTTGGTTACTTTACTTTATGAACTTGATGGCCGTCCCCGTCATGTTTCATTAATCCCCAGAAAATTTTACAGCTTTATCTTGATGGCCGTCCCCATCATAATTCTTTTATCCCCAGCATGTCGGCCGTCCCCGTCATTGCTTTATTTTTCGCACTTTTCCCAGCATGTCGGCCGTCCCCGTCATTGCTCTTTACCCAGCAGTCGTCCTCTGCTCGACGGTCGTCCTCCGTCGCCTACACTTTACAATATACTTTATTTTCTTTTACAATCTATATCCCTTTTCTTCTTCATTCTATGAGTGCAAATTTTGGACTGTCTTTGGTATTCAACCACAAGTTATCTTGTTTGCCTGTTAAGCCGTCGCTTACAACCTGCACAGCTAACTCATGTTTGAATAGGGGCAGCTGTAAACACCCCAAATTTGCCCTCACCCATTCACACCATGGCTTGTGATCATTTCATATGCATAAACACAATCATAACATCTCATATCACATTTTTGAGTCTTTGCATTGGTTCTAAGTCATCTGCATCTAGGGTTTGTGATCTGAGCAGTCCAAGAGCTTCTTGAGCCATTCCAAAGGTCAACAATCACTTCAAAGGGGTCTATTTGTGTTCAAGCATCATATTATATCTTCTCAAAGTCAAGAATGCCCAAGAATCACAAGTACTGGGATTTGTGTGGAGGCAGAGCCAGGTTTGACTGCACAGATGACCTAAAATTAGGGTTTTGGTTTCAGAGGCCATAACTTCAAATTTTTTGGTCATTCTTGTTTCTATTGGTCTCTATATGGTATAGAGAGTATGCATATCAATTTTCATGAAGAAATTCTATGGGGAAGTCATCTGATCAAGAGTTGACTTTCTGGACAAGTCAGTGCAAAATCAGGGCATCTGAGGCCCCCAATGACCCAACCAAGGGGTGATCTTCATCACTTTGAGTGTATATGATCTTCATTTGATCATATAAGAAGGTTGAAGTTCACAAAATTCAAGAATTACAAGTTTTTGCAAAGTTGACTTTTTTGGGCATGGTTGACTTTTAATGAAATGTCATTTTATGCAACTTTTTCAACCCTTACTTTTTGATCCAAAAATGCTTCAAATGGAAAAACTTTGGTCATGAAAGTTGTAGATTAGATCTTTCCCTTTTCAAAAAGTACAAGAACATGACCTAATTCATTTTGGATCAAAAGTTATGGTGTGTCAAAGTTGGCAAAAATCACTAATTTTCAAAATATGCACCAAATGGAAAACTTGCAAAAACTTTGTACCAAGGCATTTGTGACTTCTAATTCATGTCCAACCATTACACAAACATCACATGTGACCTAAAGTTCAGAATGGACCAAGAGTTTCTCATGTTTCATGGTTTGTATAGCAAGATCTTTCCATATGAACCAAAAAGGAACCAAGTTGCAAAACCATCATAACACTTCCATCCACTTGTTGCCTTGGCTGCTGAACCAACCCTAGCCTTTCCCCTCACCATGCTGCGCAGCCCACACCACTTGTACTAGCCTAGAACACAACCCATGCTTCTCTTACACAAGAGTGGACTTTTTGCAAAAGCTAGCACACCTATCACAAAAGGCCAAGTCACATCATCTGACCAATGGCATTTGTTTATGCAAAGAAAATGCCAGCCATTTCACATAACAAGCAAGCCTGAAGCAAGCCCTAAGGACACACTCCCATTTTCACTCCCTCAAGCAAAAGTCTTCGAATCTCATTCCACAAGCCAAAAACACCCAAACAAACTCCACTAATCAACTCACCTTGCTTCACTGAACCAAAACCAGCAAGACCTAAGCCTGAAACCAGCAAGAACAACACATTTCCATTTTTCACTCTCAAAGCCAAAGCTTTCGAAACTCATTCCACAGGCCACAAACACTTGAACAAACTTCACAAACCTTCTCAAATCATCATCCTGATCACAAAGAACCCCTCACCTTTGCCTGAAACAACCTGAATCACAAACACCATTCTCACCTGAGCTTGAACAGAACTTGTTCAATCTCCCTAACCAGCCAGCATAAACTTCTTCTAAGCATCCAGACATCATCAAGGGGTCATAAGGAGTGGTTTGCATCAAAGGAAGGGTTCAGAAAGTTGCAAGATTGAAAGCTTCGAAACTCAGGTAGCTCAAGAACATTTTTTCCAGAAATCATTTTTTAAGTTCTTAAGCTGTTCTATATGCCTCCCTGATCATGAATATGTCTTTGGTTTTGAAAATGGTGGAGAGATGAGAGTTTACCTTGCTTCTGAAACTTTTTGCCCTAGAATTTGATTGCTTCGATTCAGCCATTTTAGGAGTGATAAATATGTTTTGATTGGGGGTTTTGATTCGTGAGTGAGTGGGGATCATTCCTGTGTTTTTAGATTTCATTTTAGAAGCGTTTAGAGTGAGATTGGGTTTTGGGGTGAACGGAGAAGATGACCGGAACACTGTTCCGGTCACCTGAAGGTAATTAACGGCAGGATTAGGGCATAAGCATTAATTAGCTGAGTTTGAATTTGGTCCGTTCATTTGCGCGCGTGGTCAGCTCCCGCGTCCTGGGGTTTGAATCTCAGCCATTAGATTGGGTGACTTTTTCCTTTTCCATTTAATTTCATTTTATTTTCATATTTATTTCATTTGTTTTATACAATTTATTAAAAATAGCAAAAATGCTTTAAAAATTATGAAATTTTTTACCAAGGGTTTCATTAATTTTTAAAACACAAAAATATTTTTATTTTCATTTTTAGCATTAAAAAAGTATTTTTAAATATTTAAAGGTTTATTTTTAATTGATTAATGAAAATTAATTTATTAAAAATACTTTTAGGTATTTAAAAATCACCAAAAAATTCATGAAATGTTCTAAGACATTTAGAAGCATTGTCCAACCTTAAAACCAAATTTATTTTTTGATCTTGATGCATTTTGAGAATTTTTCATTGAATTAAAATCATTTTTATGCATTATTTTGATCCAAACTTCCCAAAATCATTTCTGCCTAACCCTAAAGAGTTGGACCTTGATTCTTTTTGCATTGCATTGTGTTTGGCATGTAGTTTGTGAGATTAAATGGCCATGATTTGATCTTTCATTTTCAATTTGTTAGGTAATTTTCTTGTTAAGGAACCCTAAAACCCTAGAAATCTTAAGAAAACCATAACTTGAATTTGGTTAGGAGTTGAGACCTCTCCTTTGGGCAGTGGGTTAGTATAGGATTAGGGGTCCTTTGAGTGTATTTTCAATTTTTTATAATGTTGTTTGCTTCTGATTTTGGTTTGTGTTTGGTGTATTGTTCATAAACCCTAATTTGGGCTTCCATATGCATCCATCTTGCATTTTCTTGCATAACATGACTTGCCATGACATTCCATGCTTCCATTTGATTCATTTAACATCATAAGACATATTGAAATCATGTTTGATCATTTCACCTTGCATTTGCCATGTTGTATGCCATATGCATCTCATAACTTTTCATGTATGTTCATGTGTCTTAACTTGCTTCATTTGCATCCATGAACTTGTATGATCATCCACATGTGTTGTCTCATGTTTGTATCACTTCATAGCATCATTATCATCATGAACATGCTTCTGGTTTTGATTTACATCATACCATTTCATCTCATTTTTGCATTGCATTGCATTTTCTTTTCTAACTTTTCAGGTGGTAAGTGATTTTGAGAAGTGAATTTGCCTTCACTTCTCATAACTTTTCTTTTCATCTCTCTTGCATCCATGCTGCATTGTATCTTGTGTTTGAGAGTGAGCTTGCTCATTCTTCTTCTTCCCACCTTCTTTCTTCAAGTGACTTGACTTCTTGAATGAGGCAAGTTGCTTTGCTTCTCTTGATCCTTTCATCTGCTTCCTGGTGGTTCCATTGAAGACTTCTCTTGAAAACCTCACAAACCTTAGGAACAACCAAGCATGACAATGATTAGGGTTTTGATTAGTCTCCCCTCTTAGTTTTACCTTTGTGTCTCTTTTGAGTCATCTCTTCTTATCTCATAATCAGGGACTAAACCCTAAAGGCTTTAAGGCTTTGTGATTAAGCTTATGCCTGCATCCTTCTCTTAGGATGGAGTGTATAACTTTAATCCTAAGTGTTAAACCTTTAATGTGTTTAACTCTCTTAATCAATTCACTTAATAAGTATCAAGACATCACACTTGTAACTTGGGCCTTGCATTAGGGTTCTAATTCTTCCTTAATTGGTTAAGAAGGACTAACCCTAGTGTTAATGGACAAGTCCCCCTCAAGTTGTCTTACAAATCATAAAATTCACTTCATCATCATACCATTGAATAAAATCCACTTAATCAAAGGCTTGTTTTGTCATGAGTTTAATCCCTAATCATGGATTAAGTTGAGGAGCTTTCCTCAGCTTAAACATTCTCATCTATTATCCTTCTATTAGGATGGTGTAATGAGTCTGTTAAATCCCTGATTATGGCTTAACCTCATTACTTAACACTAAACAAAACAATAAAAACATCTAAATAATCACAAGTAGGTTAATGATCTTAATCCTATACCAAAGGTGATTAAGTGTGAGAATCTGACTTCACACTTAAGGTATTCTCATTACCCCTAATCAGAAGGAATATGTGATGAGTTTACTAACCCATTGGTTTAGGCTTAAGCTCATTAACTTATGACAAACTTTCAAAAGCAATAAAAGACTAAAAACTCAAAAACAAACAATAATCGTCTCCTTCGGGATTCTTTTCTCATCTCATTCACTCACAAACGAGAACTTGCTTCTTCCGTCTAATGCAAGACAGTTTGCACCTGGGCCAGACAGGTCATACACTTGAGCATAGACAAGTAGGCAGTTCATAAGTCAATTCATCTTTCAGTCTCTTTGGGTCGAACTACGGTGTTCTGACTTCCTCATTGCACGAGAGGATACGTAGGCATAACTTAACAGTTATCGAACAAAAGTCTCTGTATATTCCCCCTTTTTTTCCAGCTTTATTCTCTAAGCCTCATACTCCTGAGCATTTCACTCTTGTTCTTACACTGACACTGTATATATTACACTTCACACTCTTTTACACTGACACCTGTACATTCTTTTCCAGCTCTCTTACACACAAATTGCACTGACACTACCCTTTTAAAACACAAATCTTTTAAGCGTGGATCCCGTCGAGTACGGCGGACAATCTAGGTGCTAATACCTTCCCAGGTTGTAACCAACCCCCTTTCTCAGTCTCTCTGGTTCGCAACCGTCTTATCCATATCTTTTCCTAGGTCTATGCAGCATTGCCTTTCCTCCGGGATAAAAATGCCTAGCTGGCGACTCTATTCATTCTCCAGTGAGTTCACTGCTGTGTGTTCTCATTGTCCCTTTCGCCGACCGTTCGCGTCTGTACCTTTATTTGGGCTGGTCCCACTTATCGGGAGCGACAGCGGGCAAGGAGGAACATGCACCTTATCTGCATAAATCTGGCACTTGTGGCATTTACGGGCGTACGAACAACAATCTGCATCCATTGTCATCCAATAATACCCCGATCTCAACAACTTCTTAGCCATAACATGCCCTCCTGCATGAGTACCGAAAGATCCCTCATGGACTTCTTGCATTAACAGGCTTGCTTCGTGTCTATCCACGCATCTGAGCAAAACCATGTCAAAGTTCCTCTTATACAAAACCCCATCTGTATTCAAGAAGACACTAGCAGCAAGTCACCTTAAGGTCTTCTTGTCATTGGATGATGCCCCTGCTGGGTATTATTTCTTTTCCAGGAAGAGCTTGATATCAAAGTACCAAGGTTTCTCATCAGACATTGCGTCTACAGAGAAAGCATGAGCTGGTGCGTTAAGCCTAGAAATGTTAATCCTGGGCACATAATTCCAACACGAGACTTTGATAGACGAAGAAAGAGTAGCCAATGCATCGGCAAATTGATTCTCATCACGTGGTATGTACTGCAGCTTAACCATTGTGAAGAACGTCAACAGTTTTCTAGCATAATCCCTATAAGGAATTAAGTGTTCTTGATGTGTATACCACTTGTCGGTAACTTGATTAATAACGGGGGATGAATCTCCGAATATATCGAGGGTCTTAATCCGAAGATTAATAGCCTCCTCTATTCCCATTATGCACGCCTCGTATTCTACTTCATTGTTGGTGCAGCCAAAAGTAATTCTGGCAGCGAAAGGAAAGTGAACACCTTCGGGAGTGATAAGAACGGAACCAACTCCACGTCCATTGATATTGACGGCCCCATCAAACATCAAATTCCATTTGGATTCAGGGTCTGGCCCCTCCTCTGGAAGTGGTTCCTCGCAATCTTTTGCTTTGAGGTACATGATGTCCTCATCAGGGAAATCAAACTTCATTGGCTGATAGTCGTCTTCAAGAGGTTGTTGTGCAAGGTAATCTGACAATACATTTCCCTTGATGGCTTTCTGAGAAGTATACTGTATATCATACTCTGTTAAAATCATTTGCCACCTAGCAACCCTTCCGGTTAATGCTGGTTTCTCAAAGATATACTTGACAGGATCCATTTTTGAGATTAGCAGTGTGGTATGGGTCAACATGTACTGTCTCAGTCGGCGAGCAGCCCATACCAAAGCGCAGCAAGTTTTCTCGAGCAGTGAGTAACGGGATTCACAGTCGGTAAACTTTTTGCTAAGGTAATAAATAGCGTACTCTTTTCGACCAGACTCGTCATGTTAGCCTAGAACACACCCCATTGACCCTTCTAGCACAGTCAAGTACATGATAAGCGGCCGTCCTGGAAATAGAGGCATTAGAATCGGAGGTGTCTGCAAATATTCTTTTATCTTTTCAAAGGATCTTTGACAGTCCTCATTCCACCTGACCGTTTGCTCTTTTCTTAGCAATTTGAATATTGGTTCACACGTGGCAGTTAGATGAGATATGAACCGTGAAATGTAGTTCAACCTCCCTAAAAACCGGCGCACTTCTTTTTCTGTTTTCGGTGCAGGCATATCTTGTATTGCTTTTACTTTCGCAGGATCCACCTCGATTCTTTTCTGGCTAACAATAAAACCCAGTAGTTTTCCGGAACGTACTCCGAAAGTACACTTGTTTGGATTCAACCTCAGCTTATACTTTATCAGTCTATCAAACAGCTTCTTGAGATTGACCAGATGCTCTTCTTCGTCTCGGGACTTGGCAATCATATCGTCCACATAGCACTCTATCTCCTTGTGTATCATGTCGTGGAACAATGTGACCATAGCCCGTTGATACGTTGCCCCGGCGTTCTTCAAACCAAAGGGCGTCACCTTGTAGCAAAAGGTACCCCACGGGGTAATGAACGTTGTTTTCTCCATGTCTTCCGGTGCCATCTTAATCTGATTATACCCGGAGAAGCCATCCATGAAGGAAAATACCGAGAATTGAGCGGTGTTATCTACCAGCACATCAATGTGAGGTAACGGAAAGTCATCTTTTGGACTTGCTCTGTTTAGATCCCGGTAATCAACGTACATCCAGACTTTGCCGTCTTTCTTTGGTACAGGCACAATGTTAGCTACCCAAGGTGGGTAACTAGTTACGACAAGGAATCAGGCATCCCACTGCTTCTGAACTTCCTCCTTGATCTTCATCGCCATGTCAGGACGAGTTCTTCTCAACTTTTGTTTCACAGGAGGACAATCTTCTCTCAATGGTAGCTTATGCACAACAATGTCAGTATCTAGCCCTGGCATATCTTGATACGACCAGGCAAAGATATCCACATATTCACGCAGCATACCGATCAACTCTTTCTTTACCTCGGCCTGCAGACTGGCCCCAATCTTTATCTCTTTCTTCACATCTTCAGTTCCGATGTTGATGATCTCTATTTCTTCTTGATGAGGCTGAATGACCCTTTCCTCTTGTTTCAACAACCTGACCAATTCTTCGGGGAGTTCACAGTCTTCCTCAACCCCTTCATCATCTTGGTAGATAGGATTGTCAAAGTCATGCGTGGTCATAGCAGGAACGTTATCACTAGAATCCAGATGATCAACACTGCACAGATGATGTGCTTATTTCAGAATCTGTTTATTTTTCAAAAAGAGACGCAAACGCACAAACAAAAGAAGAAACACATTGCCATTTTTTTTTGTGAAAAATTTAAAACGAAAGAAAGAGAACACAATTTGTCTGAAAAATGTCCTTTATTTCATGGTAAAATAAATGCATTCAAAGCAAGGTGGCCCTACAAATGGATCCGTGCACCTTGGGCAGAGTGCAGGATTGACAATACAACATGATAAAAAAAGGAAACAAGTAAATTACTTTGGTTGCCAGGTAACTTGGACGATGTCTTCAGCAGACCAGTTCTTGAGATCCTCTCCGGGTGCACATGGATGAATCCAGTTGTCCCAGTTGCAGTCATTGTCTTCTTCTTCGCTTGTTGCACAAATATGGTTGCGGTCGAGCATCCCAACGCTTGTGAAAGTAATAGCTTTACCACTTGGAGGCCAGTTGGACCCATCAGGTTGATAACCAAGCCCAAACTTGTCATCTTTCTTCTCTAATTCCATCAATTTGCCCCAGCCCTGGGCGCTTCCTGACTGAACCACTTCCTTAGCCTGCTTGTAGGAGTGAATGGAGGTACCTTCTTTCTCATTGTTCCTCTCTACTGGAGTCAAAATACTGACATTAACCGCTTCGAAGGCCTGACACAACGTCTCATGGATTTCTCCGTCCATCTCCACATATTTGAAAGTTGATAAGTGGCTCACAAAGATGTCTTCCTCTCTGCACACAGTGATTACTTGGCCATCAACCACGTACTTTAGCTTTTGATGCAAAGTGGAAGTTACTGCTCCTGCAGCATGAATCCAAGGACGTCCCAGTAAGCAACTATACGCAGGTTGAATGTCCATGACGTAGAATGTGCTCTTGAAAACTTGAGACACTATTTTCACAGGTAACTCAACTTCTCCGAACACAAACCTTCTGGACCCATCAAAGGCTTTGACTATCAAATCATTGGGTCGTAAGATGATACCATCGACATTCAGCTTCATTAAGGCTTTCTTCGAGAGTACATTAAGAGAAGAGCCTGTGTCAACCAGGACATGCGACAAAATAGCCCCCTTACACTCCATAGTAATATGCAGTGCTTTGTTGTGGTTACGGCCCTCTGAAGTAAGGTCTCTATCTGTGAAGCCCAACCCATGGCTTGCATTCACACTGCCCACTACCGCTTCCAGTTGATTAACAGTTATCTCTTGAGGAACGTATGCCATCTGCAAAACTTTCAGCAAGGCCTCTCTATGTGCTGGAGAGCACATTAGCAAAGACATAATTGATATTTTGGACGGCGTCTGGTTCAACTGTTCAACTACCTTGTAGTCACTCTTCTTAATTATTCGCATAAATTCCTCCACTTCTTTCTCAAAGGTACCCTGTCCAGCAGCAGGAATTGTCATTCCATCAATTTGCCCCAGCCCTGGGCGCTTCCCGACTGAACCACTTCCTTAGCCCGCTTGTAGGAGTGAATGGAGGTACCTTCTTTCTCATTGTTCCTCTCTACTAGAGTCAAAATACTGACATTAACCGCTTCGAAGGCCTGACACAGCGTCTCATGGATTTCTCCGTCCATCTCCACATATTTGAAAGTTGATAAGTGGCTCACAAAGATGTCTTCCTCTCTGCACACAATGATTACTTGGCCATCAACCACGTACTTTAGCTTTTGATGCAAAGTGGAAGTTACTGCTCTTGCAGCATGAATCCAAGGACGTCCCAGTAAGCAACTATACGCAGGCTGAATGTCCATGACGTAGAATGTGCTCTTGAAAACTTGAGACCCTATTTTCACAGGTAACTCAACTTCTCCGAACACAGACCTTCTGGACCCATCAAAGGCTTTGACTATCAAATCATTGGATCGTAAGATGATACCATCGACATTCAGCTTCATTAAGGCTTTCTTCGAGAGTACATTAAGAGAAGAGCTTGTGTCAACCAGGACATGCGACAAAATAGCCCCCTTACACTCCATAGTAATATGCAGTGCTTTGTTGTGGTTACGGCCCTCTGAAGTAAGGTCTCTATCTGTGAAGCCCAACCCGTGGCTTGCATTCACACTGCCCACTACCGCTTCCAGTTGATTAACAGTTATCTCTTGAGGAACGTATGCCATATGCAAAACTTTCAGCAAGGCCTCTCTATGTGCTGGAGAGCACATTAGCAAAGACATAATTGATATTTTGGATGACGTCTGGTTCAACTGTTCAACTACCTTGTAGTCACTCTTCTTAATTATTCGCATAAATTCCTCCACTTCTTTCTCAAAGGTACCCTGTCCAGCAGCAGGAATTGTCATTCTGTTTGCTTTCCTTTAGCCTTTGCTGCAGCTTCAGCCTTAGGATCTCCTCTCAGAACTGGGGGAGCAAAAAGACGACCACTTCTCGTAAAACCTCCAACCCCTCCGATGTTCACTACAGTCGGGTCAATTGCTACTGACTTACTCTCAACCTTTTGTCCTTCCACGTACACATCTGAGCCGTAATGCCATGGGATGGCTTTATCATCAGTGTAAGGAACAGGCCCAGGAACAGTAATAGTGACAGGACTGACTTCAGGAGCATAAATAGTCACAGGTTCTCTTCTAGCAGGCATTTCAGCTGGATCATAGTAGATGATTATAGTGGACACACGATCACCTTCATTATCAACCTTATCAAACTACAATGACCCTTCATCAATCAGATTCTGCAACCCCACCTTCAGGTCTTCACAATCGTTCACTGAATTTAAACATTTTTCACAATCAGAATCGCATCCCATAAACATTTGTCCTTTTAACAGCCTCTCCTTCACCACCAGCAGTGGAGTCTTCACTTCTTCTATGCTCAGAATCAAACGTAACTTCTCACCTCCGTCAACAGCATTTATTCTAGCCCCTCCATGGTTCGGAATAGGGTTTGAAGTAACATTAGGCAGTGGTGCAAAGTTAATCGCCTTGGAGTCGATCAAATCTTGAACTTTATGTTGTAGCGCCCTTCACTTCTCAGTTGAGTGCCCGGGTGCCCCTGAATGGAAAGCGTATCTAGCATTGGCATCGTACCCCACTGGAAGCTCTCCAGGTGGTGGTGGTGCTAATGTCCTCAGTTGTATCAAGTTCAGGTCTAGCACTCTCTGCAGCAATGCAGTGTATGTCATGGGAATTGCTTCAAGCACCCTATTAGTCGGGTGAGCTTGTCTCGGCTGATAAGGTCTTTGTTGGTAATTATTACGTTGTGGTTGTTGCTGTTGAGGTTGAGTCTGTACCTGCTACACAGGACTGGAAGGGATAGTGACAGCTGCCACTTGCTCATATGATCTTCTAAATCCTCGGCCCCGTCCTCGGCCATACACAGCATTAGTTTCACCTTCTCTTCTTCTCGGGGGTCCGTTGAAAGCTTTTCTTACACCGCTCGAGCTGCTCGCACCGGTATCCTGAATTTTCCCCATCTTTAACAGAGTCTCGGCCCTCTCGCCTGCTATTACTATATCATTGAACTTGGTTGCCGAACAGGACGCCAACCTTTCGATAAACACCCCTTGCAATGTTCCCATGAACATATCAGCCATCTCATTCTCCAGCAATGGTGGTTGTACTCTGGCAGCGAGCTGACGCCACCTTTGAGCATACTCTTTAAACCCCTCCTTAGCATTTTGAGACATGTTCTGCAGTTGAGTGTGTCGCTCCCGGGATTTTCATCCTAGTACAAACGCGAAAGTGGCGCGGAAAAGGTAGAGTCGCCAGCCAGACATTTTTATCCCGAAAGAATGGGAAAGGTAATGTTGCACAAACCTAAGGAAGAAGGAAAAGGACGAGGCCTTGCGAACCAAAGATCTGGATACGGGAGTCGGTTACGAATTGAGAAGGTATTAGCACCCCAATTCGTCCGCCGTACCCGACGGGATCCACGCTTAAAAGTCTGTTTTCAAAGGGTGAGAAATAATATGTTGTTTAACTGAAAGAATAGCTATCAGGAATGAAATGGAAATGAGAAAAAGGAATGGAAATAACAAATGGGAAAATGTAGGGAAAAAGAAAGATTGTGCTCGAATGGGCCCTACCCCACTGCCTACGTACCTCATCGGGATGAATGAGGATCAGAGACGCCGTAGTTCGTCTAACTAAGGCTTACACTTGTTTGCGGTTTTTAAGATGACGTTGCCATAGCTCTAGCTCAGGTGTTACCGGCTCTGACACGAGGATGTTTACCGTATCGCTGTTTGAACTGTTGAGACAAGTCATGAAGAGTATGAGATGAGAATGAGAAGACGTGACTTCTTGGTTTGTTGTTTTTTAGAAGAAATGTTTTGAATTTGTGTTTGTTGAATGTACAACACTGAAGACTATGACACAGGAGCGAATACTTTCCAAGATCGCCCCCAATGGAACGTTTGTAAAGCATCCTAGAAGAGTGAAGGAGACCTCCACTAGTCATTTCCCGTATAGCTTAAGGCTCATGGCGCATTGTACACCTTTCCTTTATTAAGTGTTTTTTTATTTTATTTTTAAGATGAGAAGAGACTCAAGTTATAAAAGGTAAACATTCTAAGGGAAACTAGACTTGCCCTAAATCAGTTTGAATTCATGGATAACCTATGGTTAGTGAGGCTTACAATTGAATCTACCTAAGAGATATAAGATTAAACATGCAAGTGACATAAGTCAATAATGAGCAATAGGGTCCTCCTAGGTCATGGTAGGTAAAAACGTATGAAATGTAAACAGGATGGAACAATGGGGTGTGTAGGTCGGTTGCGTGGTGCTATGACACACGACTTATGGTATGAAACATGCAAGGTTTGATATTGGTTGAATGGAATGGAACGAAGGTGATCGAAGAACCCTATAGTTACATGCAACTTTATTTATTTATTTCAAAATATACTCGACGTTGGATCGAATACTTTATTTGTTTTTTTTTTGAAGACTTGGTTTTCTATCGATTTGTTTTTATCTTTTCTAATCCTAATTAAGGAAATTACAAAAGCATACAAATTCTAAGCTATTACAATCACAAAATACACCAAGCATAAAACACAATTAAGAAAATATCCAAGTCCATAAGCCACATCTTGCAAAACACCTTGCACAAAGAAAAAGCAAATAGTTAGAAAATGATATGGATTATGAATATGCATAATGTGAAGGAATGAATAAAAATGACAAAAATATTAAAAGTCATGAAAAAAATATGAAATTAAATTCCTAAGGTCTTCAACCTGATTATATTATTGTGTAAAAAAATCTCTAAAAAATTTCCATTCTAACTAAGGCAAATGGCCATTTAAACCTTAACTAAAGTTAATCACAAAATTATACAAATTATACTACCAAAACAATAGCGAAAATGTCCTAAAAATTCACCAAAAAATGTTCTAGGTACTTTAACTTGTCTTTTAACCATAGCAAAAAGAATGGGCAAAAAATATTATGGGAAGTGGCCTAAATAAATTGGGCAAATTTATGTATCCATAAGAGAATTCAATAGAAAATCAATTAAAATAAAATTCGAAATTAAATTAAAAAAATAATTAAATTCAACAAATAAAAATTAAGACCAGTTAAAAAAAATGGTTTAATATTCTACCATAATTTTTAGAATTTTAATATGCTTTTTAATATTTTTTTATGAATTAAATTAAACAAGTATAAAAATAGAAATTAAAATGTTAAGAACTAGAAATGGGGGTGAGAAGGATAATCTTTTTAAGTTAAAAATGAAGCTGGGCTTAGCATGGGGGTCTCAATAGTGCTGGCACTGGGCCCAATTCGCAGCAAGGCATGAGGGTGCAAGTAGAAACATTTTTCAGTTAAAAATTAATGGGCTCAGCATGGGGGTGCAACTATTAAATTCGTCAAGCCCACTCAGCATAGAATAAGATCCAAGATGGAGGTGGAAAATTAATGAAATTTGACTCATACTTATCCCTAATAATTCACATTAATTTACTCTAATTCTCATTAAATCCTAATAACATTACTATTAATTAATTTATAAAAACAAAATTATATAAAAAAAATATAAAAGAACAAGAACATAAGAATGGTCAGCAACCAAACCCTAGCCCCCTTCTTCCACATGCCGCGCCGTCCACCCCCTCTCCTTCTTCTTCACGAGCTCTGTACAAACCCTAGACACACCAGCGGCGGCGCCTCCCCAAGATTTCCGAACACAACATGATTAAAGGTGAACCGCAACCTTGACCCCTTTCTTCTAAGACCTATCTTCGTCCCTCTATCTCTCAATGCACGTCTCTTTCTCTCCCTCAAGAGCTTCACCCACAAAACCCTAACTTACACACTGACGGCGGCGACGAACCCCTTCCGGGCAACAAAATCCCCAACCCGAAACAGAAACCCCATTAAATTCCTCTCCACATCTCAAATCCTCAAACCATTCCACCTAAACTTCCCTCAATCTACGGATTGTAACATTTCGGAAAAGTGAGTTTGAAATAAGCTAAAGCAAGGCTCACCTTAAACGAGGTGATTGCGCCAATGAGGACAGGGACGATGATCCGCAGGGAGGATGATTGGAGACGAGCGGCTGAGCTCACGAATCCCTCAGGTATGGAAAAATGTTCCGGCTTTCTTTCTTTTGTGCGATCTCTTCTTCTGATACATGTGTGTTTTCGTGAATCTTCATCTTCTTTTACTGATGTCGATGCAGGTTGTTGAAAGCGCCGTGTGAATGATGACGATGACGATGATGACGAGACGGATCTTGACGGAGGCGGGGACTGTTTGAAAGCGGCGATTCGACCGAGACTGTGAAGATGTCTCAACAGTTGGCACGTTGAGGATGCACAAGACTGATGGCGTTGAATGGTGTGAAGCGTATCAGACCATCGACTCCGCGACGGTGTGAGTTTCGAATGATCTCGGCTAGAAGACGAGTTACTAGGCTTCTGAAGGCAACTCAGGTGAGAACTTTAGACTCAAAATCCTTTCCTTTTCTTTCCATTCCTTTACTCTGAAATCTCTGTGGAAGTTGCAATGTTGACGATGAATACACGAATTGCAGTGCTAATCCATCATTCTTCTCTGCAGCCTATTTTTCATTGTTGTAGCTTTCCTGATGATTTATCAATGACGGTGATTGCGGCTGGTGATCGGGATACAGAATCAGGGAAGAAACTTGCGGACTCTCTGAGGAGAGGTTGAAGGAGGTGACAAAGGTGAATGATGGTCACTGAGGGATGAATGATGAGAACGCAAAGATGAACGCGCTTCTGTTGTTCTGATCAATGAGTTATGCGAAGTTATTCGGGTATGCGTTATGACTTCACCTATCATTATTCTGCCATTTCTATTCGTGTGATATTCGTCAATCTACACTTCTTCTTTGATGCTGAAATGTTTCTTGAATACTCGTGTTCTTGCTTCAACTCTTTGTGCGTATTGAATTTGCTTCTTACTGAACTGTTGGATCACATCCGCAAATTCTGTATTGCTTGGTGAATATTGATTTTTGCAGGTTTTACAATGAGGATATTGAATGATGAGAACCCATTGAAGGTATTCTTGAAGTTATTGGTGAAAGAAAAGTCAGAAGAAAAAGCAGAAAAATGGTGAGGTGAAGTGAATGAGAAAAAGGAAGAAGCCCTCAATCTGGAGATGAGTTAGGATATATAAGTCAAGTTGAAGCTTCCGGAAATATTCGGTTATGAATTTGTTGGGAGTTTAGTTTTTTTTCGATTCTGTTTTGAGTTAGTTGGAACCTCTGTAACTGAAAAATTTTGTAATTCTCTTCTAGTGTTTGGAATTTGTTCATCCTGAAGCTTTATTGTAATTAATTTTTTTTCTGAGTTTTATTTTGTTATATTTGCTTCCAAAATCTGGTTCTGGTGAGTAAGATCATTGCTCCTTGCTATGCAAACCCCTTTGTACTCTTCTAATGAGAAAATATAATTGAGAGTTGAAAATTTTCATTATTCACGGCCTGAATGTTAAGAATAGCTTCAAACAGTGTCTCTTGCAAAGCCTTCGAAAACACCTCTGAGTATGTATTCATAAATGCACCTGGCAGATTTCTTCTTCAACCGGCTTGAACAACCCCTCTTGATATTGGAATGATCTTTTCAAATTGCTTAGTAAAATGTCTTCACCCAAATGTTTGTGAAAGGAAGAATTATGACTTTGACATAGCAATTGAGTAAAAGCATGGCCTTCTGAATTTTTTAATAGAAATTAAAATAACTTATGCAAAAGAATGTAGGTTGATGCGGCTCCTCATAATCTGGAAATGACTTTAATATTAGAATCCAACGTGTGAATCATGCCTTTCAAAATAGTACTAGCTACAGTTAGAACCTGACAGTCATTGGTTCCCCTTAGACCCTCATATGCTTGCTGCCAGAGTGAAATAACTAGTTGAAGCATTGACTCTAACGTCGCCTCAATTGGGCCACATATTTTACCATTGAAATCTGAAGTATTGGCATCATTATCATCACACATGTCCTTCTAATATAAGCCGTTATCTCAAGGTCTAAGCCACATGTATTAAGTCGGAATGTATTGCGACCTACATCCATTGGACTCGTTCTCGAATTTCTTCGATACACAATCTTAATATCTTAAAGATCTTGCAAATAAAGTTCCAATTTTGTGCACCTTAGTCCTGGTTTAATTCCTCAATCCCACACAGATTGGTATGGCGAGTGGCGATAAAGGGGAGAATAGCCTCAAGCATAATACATTTTCAAACCATGTCCTGTAACATAATCCATATTTATAGCACCTCAAGCCACAAAATCCACTGATCCTAAATCTGATCGTCACACGAACAAAATCGATGATATGAATTATTGTGAAGAGTCAATTAAATGATCATAAACGAGAGGGCAAATTTTGGGGTGTTACAGCTGCTCCTATTCAATCACTGTAGACGTGAATGGATGACAGCAGTTGCTTTCAGACATTTGAGGTATGCAGGGATTGAATACTAAAAAACATCCAGAAAATTTGCACTCTGTCGCAGAAGAACGGGGAAATAAACTCAACCGAACGAACTCTGCTTGGATATAATTATGATGGTAAGGTCATAAACGGGGGATGCCTTTTGAGTGATGCCAGAAGGCTACTGGCCTGCCACACTGTGGGTGGACTTGTAATATGATGCCACCCTGAGGATGGACTTTCGCCAATCTGCGGTTGGACTTCAAAATACATTGCCACACTGCGGGTGGACTTGTGATATGATGCCACCCTGAGGATGGACTTTCGCCAATCTGCGGTTGGACTTCAAAATACTTTGCCACTCTACGGGTGGACTTTAAAGGTTTGCCACACTGCGGGTGGACTTTTGCTCGCTGTGGGAGATTTTTGCTCACTACGGGAGACTTTTGAACTTGCCACACTACGGGTGGACTTTTGGAACTTGCCACCCGAAGATGGACTTTGGCCAGTCTGCGGCTGGACTTTTGGAACTTGCCACCCGAAGATGGACTTTGGCCAGTCTGCGGCTGGACTTTTGCTCACTACGGGAGACTTTTGCTCACTACGGGAGACTTTTGAGATTTGCCACACTGCGGGTGGACTTCTGCTCACTACGGGAGACTTTTGAAACTTGCCACATTGCGGGTGGACTTTTGCTCACTACGGGAGACTTTTGCTCACTACGGGAGACTTTTGCTCACTACGGGAGACTTTTGAAACTTGCCACCCGAAGATGGACTTTGGCCAGTCTGCGGCTGGACTTTTGCTCACTACGGGAGACTTTTGAAACTTGCCACACTACGGGTGGACTTTGGAAACTGCCACGCTGTGGGTGGACTTGTGCTCACTACGGGAGACTTTTGCTCCCTACGGGAGGCTTTTGCCCACTGCGGGGGACTTTAGAAACTTGCCACACTACGGGTGGACCTTAGAGATTTGCCACACTGCGGGTGGACTTTTGCTCACTACGGGAGACTTTCGCTCACTACGGGAGGCCTTTGCTCACTACGGGAGACTTTTGCTCACTACGGGAGACTTTTGCTCACTACGGGAGACTTTTGCTCACTACGGGAGACTTTTGCCCACTGCGGGGGACTTTTGCTCACTACGGGAGACTTTTGCTCACTACGGGAGACTTTTGCCCACTGCGGGGGACTTTAGAGACTTGCCACACTGCGGGTGGACTTTGGCCAGTCTGCGGCTGGACTTTTTGCTCACTACGGGAGACTTTTGCTCACTACGGGAGACTTTTGCTCACTACGGGAGACTTTTGCTCACTACGAGAGACTTTTGCCCACTGCGGGGGACTTTAGAGACTTGCCACACTGCGGGTGGACTTCTGCAGCTTGCCACCCGAAGATGGACTTTGGCCAGTCTGCGGCTGGACTTTGAAATTTGCCACCCGAAGATGGACTTTGGCCAGTCTGCGGCTGGACTTTACATATGCTGAATTTGCACGGCATGTTGCCCCATGACACTGGGGACATTATGTCTTGAGTATTGTTAATGAACTGGTGCGAATGTAAAAGAAATTCCTGACACGGAAGTAGTAAGTCCCTGCTAACTCTGTGGGGAAACACAATGATCGTGAATTCGATATCAAGAAGCCCTGTGGGGATAACACCTCTGTCAGAGAGGAGTGTGAATAATTCATCTGTCCAAATCATCACCTTTGCCAAAAATAAATTGGACTTTTAGATTTGAGGGTCGTGCCCCAAGATACCTTGATTATTGAGGAATATCCACTCTTATGGACCTGCTGGGGATGACTAGAAACCGAGACACATCCTGCTGAGGAGGAAAGATTTCAAGTTGTCTCGTGCTAGGGATTAATTGCTTCGGTAGGGATTTTACCTCAAGAGGATTTTACAAAAGACTTGGCGTCTTTAAACTCTTAGGTATCATAACGACTGCATGATTCAGTGTAACAACCTTGCTGAGGAAGTAACCATTGTCAATGCAGATGAGTTTGTATCTGACAGAAGTGTTGAACGAGATAGTTGGCTTGACAAGTAACCACGGTATTCTAGACTCCGGGTAAATGCTTCTGATCGTCTGTCTTCGGGAAAGAATGAATTCTCGTACTATTAGGGTGGCCTGCCCCAGTATGAGTACTTGAATAGTTTTGCTCTTGACTGACCAATCTTCGCTCTTGGAGAGATTTGAATCTCGAGGTGATTGCCCCAGTTTGACTGAAATTTGAAGAGATTGCTCGATGTAACTGCCCCGGATTGGCTCTGTACCTTAATTTTGAAGAGATTGCTCGACGTGACTGCCCCGGATTGGCTCAGTACTTTAATTTTGAAGAGATTGCTCAACGTGACTGCCCCGGATTGGCTAGCTCTTACCATGACTAGTTGGGAAAGTCCTTGCTCAATGAAGCTTTTTCGGAAAAGTGCACCTTGACCTGACAGTCTTTCAGAAGTTTTAGACTTCTCAACCTGGCAAGCTTGAGCTTCTAGATTGAATTTCCGCATGTGAACCAATTACGATGCTCAACAAATGTATGCAAGTGAGAAAATGTTTATTCTTAGAATGAAAATCCTAATTCAACCAACATGTTAATCTTGAAGTTTTGAAAATGGATCGTTAACCTTCGTGAGCGAATCACTGGTTAAGATACGACCTTTATTTGAATGAAAGTATGTTCATGCAATACCAACAAACGTCTTTTAGCACAACTCATAGGAGTCAGGAACGCGGTCTCGTGGTAACACGCTCTCAAATTAACCCTGTTTCAGTTAGGACTTTTAAGGGTTGTATCGTGGCCTGGTTCACGGTTATAGAAACAAAGGATATAGGCTCGAAGTTCATTTGTGCCCACCCGCTCTTCGTGATGTTCTCCATTCCTATGTTCAGCTAGTTTTCACAAGCATTCACCTTTCATAAGGGTTTCGTGTTGATTGAGGAACCATTGCTACTATTAGTTCAAGCACCAATCAGGTTATTGTTGAGAGTCAGTCACTCCTCTATTTTTCGTGTTTGTGTCACACGACTTTGTTCTTATTTGAGGATCTTTCTTGTGTAATCCTTTTCCGTCTTTCGCTTTTGCATTATTTTGCTTATCCCTAACTTTTGCCTGGACTGATTCTTGTGAATCCTTGATTGTGAAGTCCAGCGGGATGCCCTAACTTTTGCCTAAGTCGCTTGTTTTCAAGTTTCGACTTAGCGGGCCTTTTCTTTTCTTTTTCTTTTTGCATTTTGAACAAGTCGCGTGACATTGTTGTCTTGATTGCTTCAAGAGGGTTGTGACTACCTCATTTTGTGGTCGACGAAGGATAACCATTGTGGTTGTCAATCTTTGGACCTTTCAACTTGGATAACCGTTGTGGTTTCGGGTCTTTTGGACCTCTTGATTAGCATATTAGGATGCAACGGATCTTCAAATACACTTCTTTATGAAAGTTTGAACGCTTGGTCTGACTAGCTGACATCTACCCTGCCCCTGGGTTATATGTGAGGTTTTTTATTATTTGAAAATAAACTCCTACTACAAGGCTCAAAGGGGTTAGCAAGGGTTTATCTTCCTTATATCTCCAGTGTTTAGGGTTTGAAACAATGCCTGTACATCGTTAACAAGGTCTTACTTGAGAGCACACAATTAGAGACTTTGCGTTTTTGTTTCGTCATTCTCCTTCATAGAATTCAAGCATGACAATTGGTATCACAATGTACACATGCAAAATTATAAGGGAATGCAAATGGATTTACTTCAAGAAAAACATGTGAGTTTTATTATTGCTAACATTCAAAAGCAAACAACTTTCATACATGTAGACAAATGTTTAGCATATAAAAGAAACTACAAATGGAAATGCAGTAAAGAAACTGAATATTGCCGTAGTTGAGGAGGCTTGGCTCCGTCTGGACCTGTCGGTCTTGGATACTTTCAGCGATCTTTCGCGGACTTGTAATCTTCAATTTGCAGTTGCATGCCCAACCATGGCAGTAATACTTCCTCTTCTAGCTATTCTGACTCTGATGCGAGACACCTGAAGGAAAGAGTGAAACTGGGGAGTAAAGTTGCCCCAAAAGGTTGCTCGGAAAGACCTAACGATCTTCTGCCTACGTATCTCCATTGACTGACGACCAATGAAGAATCAGAGCGACGTAGTTCCCCTCAATAGGGATGAAAAACGAACAATGAAGAAAGGCAAACACATAAATGCCATCACTGAGAGTATTTGAATACTGCTGGCTTTATTTGCTTCATGAATACCCTGGCGTCCGGGGTGATCAGCTCGAAGACTTCAGCTTAACGTGAACCATCTGGTAGAATAACCGCAACACCGGTTCCATTATGACTAGGCATCGGATTATGGAGTACATTTGGGAGAGGAGCGAAATTGATCGCCTTGGAGTCAACTAGGTCCTGTACCTTGTTCTGAAAAGCCCAACATTTCTCAATACTGTGCCCCTGGGCACCTGAATGGAATTCGCACCTGGCGTTAGCATCAAAATTCGGAGGTAGATTGTCAGGAGCGGGAGTTCTCATGGTACGAAGCTCAACCAAGTTCAACTTTAGCAGCTCTGGGAGCAATACAGCATATGGGCATGGGACGGGGTCGAGTCTGCGGTTTCTCGCTCTTGTTCTTTCTTGAAATGGCCTCTGTACCTGTTGTTGTTGACCCTGTGGTCGTGATTGAAAACTTCGTTGTTGACACTGCGTTGGACGCCTGACATGTCCCTGTACTTTCTTACTCGTACTTGGCCGAAGAGTGAATGAAGATTGTTGATGCAGCCCCTTTGAAGACTTAGACTGAGCAATGATTCTAGGAGAAGGAAAGTTGACCACTTCTTTTGTATTCCTGCATGCTAAAGGAGGAGTTATCTTGTGACACTCAATCAATCCCATTTCGGACAGTTGTGGACATAATTCAGCATA
Source organism: Lathyrus aphaca (assembly GCA_963966055.1). NCBI lineage: Eukaryota > Viridiplantae > Streptophyta > Magnoliopsida > Fabales > Fabaceae > Lathyrus > Lathyrus aphaca. The sequence continues at coordinate 335,518,053 of OZ014520.1, read as the reverse complement.
AGACACGGGTATCAGATCAATAATCCTTTCTTGAACCTGTTGATGACGGGTTGCTGGCAATGGAGGAGCCATAGACGAAACCTGTTGAAGTATTTCTCCTGGAAACCAAGGCGTAGCAGCTGAGGAGGATCCCTGATAAGGAAAGAAAGTGCTCACTTCTTTGGTGACGATTAGTGTAGGATCATTCAGTTCACATGTGGAGTTGGTTCCTATCTGATGTTCTTCCTGACTGCCGAGTGGCGATTGCTGGTGAAGAGATTCGAACTGTAGAGGAAACCCATCTGAAGAACCCTGATTTATTGGACATCCCAAAGAGATGGGAGAAACATGACCTTCAGTTTGAAACGTAGACACACAAATATTTTCCTTTTTCGACATAGCATTCATGATTCCTGTAAGCAGCTTTATCTGAGTCTTCATCAAGTTGAATTCTTCTCTCAAAAATTTCTGATCCTGGGACAACGCTCGAATGTCCACTACAACATGCCCCAGTTGGGCCTTCATCTCAGTCACCTCCGCTCGGAGTTGGTCCATACCTTGACAACCGTGTTTCAAATTGCCCATTCTGGGGATTCTGGAGAGAAACCAGGTCAGGATAAGAATTTTTCTCTGAACACCTGTCAAAAATGCAAAGATGTATGCAAATGCCACGTTCGGTTATTTCCAAGGAATCCATCCGTTTTGATCCAAGTTTTAATGCAGAAGAAAATCCGACATAATCCAGATATGGGATCCTTAGAAGTAACCGAACATGTATGCTAAAATGCCATGATGTCATGTATGCAACTGGCATGTGGTCAGCGGTCCGACGCTGGTGCAGATCAGATAACCAAGTGTTGGTGAAGATCATGATATCAGTATCTCTGTGCAGAAGTTCCAGAATTCTCAACCAAGTATCATATAGGACCGGATCATAACACGGAGTAATACTGGCAAAAGCGGGTATGTTGAAAGTTTTTAGGGTTCCTGCAAACCTGTAAACCCCTCCCAATCTCACGGGTGTGCTACTACGGGTCAACATCACGGACTCTCAAAGCCGAATAGCAATAATACGTTCACCATTTCCGAGAAATGGCTCATGACCAAATCAGGGAATCGGTTTGGCATTATGTACTACTCAGGGAGGCCTCAGCTGAATTCCGGAAAAACAAGCATCCCTCATAAGTTCCCGGCTTCAAGCACTGAAGTCGAGAAATAATAGTACATTCATCCCGAAGGGTACAATACTACCGTCATACGACCAGTTGCTTTAACCAGGTTCCTACGAGAGAACAAGGTCATCCTATGCGATTTCCTAGTGGGCCCTCGGGTGCGAATGGGTTTGCCACAAAATGTGGTCTGCCACTGTCACCACTGGAGAGGGTTGTTTCCACTAAGGTCCTCGAAGATCGGTTCCCAGTGTTAGCAGCTCAGGTGGGAACATTCTATGGTCTGCCTAGGCAGTATAGAACATATCCCAAGAGAGCCTGATCTGGGTGTGGGACTCGTGAAAACTACACGTGCTCAAGACCACGCAAGCCACACGACTGCCCACTCTAAATCCTATGTGTATACTCAAGCCGGGTATTTGGCTTATCTCACAATAATCCCATCCCGCCAAGAAAAACCAGAACAGCCAGTACAGTATATGCCAGTATATGCGACAGTAAAGTAAAGTGCAGAAAGCTGTAAATAAAGCTGTAAAGGAAAGTGATAAACTGTACACAAAGCAGTAAAGCTAAACTAAAGCATAACAGCAAATGAATAAGTACCCAAAGAAAACAAAACAGACAAGCGCTAGGATTGACTCTCAAAGGGGAATTTAGAATTTCTAAAAGTCCCCAGCAGAGTCGCCAGCTGTCGCTCCCGGGATTTTCATCCTAGTACAAACGCGAAAGTGGCGCGGAAAAGGTAGAGTCGCCAGCCAGACATTTTTATCCCGAAAGAATGGGAAAGGTAATGTTGCACAAACCTAAGGAAGAAGGAAAAGGACGAGGCCTTGCGAACCAAAGATCTGGATACGGGAGTCGGTTATGAATTGAGAAGGTATTAGCACCCCAATTCGTCCGCCGTACCCGACGGGATCCACGCTTAAAAGTCTGTTTTCAAAGGGTGAGAAATAATATGTTGTTTAACTGAAAGAATAGCTATCAGGAATGAAATGGAAATGAGAAAAAGGAATGGAAATAACAAATGGGAATAAAATGGGAAAATGTAGGGAAAAAGAAAGATTGTGCTCGAATGGGCCCTACCCCACTGCCTACGTACCTCATCGGGATGAATGAGGATCAGAGACGCCGTAGTTCGTCTAACTAAGGCTTACACTTGTTTGCGGTTTTTAAGATGACGTTGCCATAGCTCTAGCTCAGGTGTTACCGGCTCTGACACGAGGGTGTTTACCGTATCGCTGTTTGAACTGTTGAGACAAGTCATGAAGAGTATGAGATGAGAATGAGAAGACGTGACTTCTTGGTTTGTTGTTTTTTAGAAGAAATGTTTTGAATTTGTGTTTGTTGAATGTACAACACTGAAGACTATGACACAAGAGCGAATACTTTCCAAGATCGCCCCCAATGGAACGTTTGTAAAGCATCCTAGAAGAGTGAAGGAGACCTCCACTAGTCATTTCCCGTATAGCTTAAGGCTCATGGCGCATTGTACACCTTTCCTTTATTAAGTGTTTTTTTATTTTATTTTTAAGATGAGAAGAGACTCAAGTTATAAAAGGTAAACATTCTAAGGGAAACTAGACTTGCCCTAAATCAGTTTGAATTCATGGATAACCTATGGTTAGTGAGGCTTACAATTGAATCTACCTAAGAGATATAAGATTAAACATGCAAGTGACATAAGTCAATAATGAGCAATAGGGTCCTCCTAGGTCATGGTAGGTAAAAACGTATGAAATGTAAACAGGATGGAACAATGGGGTGTGTAGGTCGGTTGCGTGGTGCTATGACACACGACTTATGGTATGAAACATGCAAGGTTTGATATTGGTTGAATGGAATGGAACGAAGGTGATCGAAGAACCCTATAGTTACATGCAACTTTATTTATTTATTTCAAAATATACTCGACGTTGGATCGAATACTTTATTTGTTTTTTTTTTGAAGACTTGGTTTTCTATCGATTTGTTTTTATCTTTTCTAATCCTAATTAAGGAAATTACAAAAGCATACAAATTCTAAGCTATTACAATCACAAAATACACCAAGCATAAAACACAATTAAGAAAATATCCAAGTCCATAAGCCACATCTTGCAAAACACCTTGCACAAAGAAAAAGCAAATAGTTAGAAAATGATATGGATTATGAATATGCATAATGTGAAGGAATGAATAAAAATGACAAAAATATTAAAAGTCATGAAAAAAATATGAAATTAAATTCCTAAGGTCTTCAACCTGATTATATTATTGTGTAAAAAAATCTCTAAAAAATTTCCATTCTAACTAAGGCAAATGGCCATTTAAACCTTAACTAAAGTTAATCACAAAATTATACAAATTATACTACCAAAACAATAGCGAAAATGTCCTAAAAATTCACCAAAAAATGTTCTAGGTACTTTAACTTGTCTTTTAACCATAGCAAAAAGAATGGGCAAAAAATATTATGGGAAGTGGCCTAAATAAATTGGGCAAATTTATGTATCCATAAGAGAATTCAATAGAAAATCAATTAAAATAAAATTCGAAATTAAATTAAAAAAATAATTAAATTCAACAAATAAAAATTAAGACCAGTTAAAAAAAATGGTTTAATATTCTACCATAATTTTTAGAATTTTAATATGCTTTTTAATATTTTTTTATGAATTAAATTAAACAAGTATAAAAATAGAAATTAAAATGTTAAGAACTAGAAATGGGGGTGAGAAGGATAATCTTTTTAAGTTAAAAATGAAGCTGGGCTTAGCATGGGGGTCTCAATAGTGCTGGCACTGGGCCCAATTCGCAGCAAGGCATGAGGGTGCAAGTAGAAACATTTTTCAGTTAAAAATTAATGGGCTCAGCATGGGGGTGCAACTATTAAATTCGTCAAGCCCACTCAGCATAGAATAAGATCCAAGATGGAGGTGGAAAATTAATGAAATTTGACTCATACTTATCCCTAATAATTCACATTAATTTACTCTAATTCTCATTAAATCCTAATAACATTACTATTAATTAATTTATAAAAACAAAATTATATAAAAAAAATATAAAAGAACAAGAACATAAGAATGGTCAGCAACCAAACCCTAGCCCCCTTCTTCCACATGCCGCGCCGTCCACCCCCTCTCCTTCTTCTTCACGAGCTCTGTACAAACCCTAGACACACCAGCGGCGGCGCCTCCCCAAGATTTCCGAACACAACATGATTAAAGGTGAACCGCAACCTTGACCCCTTTCTTCTAAGACCTATCTTCGTCCCTCTATCTCTCAATGCACGTCTCTTTCTCTCCCTCAAGAGCTTCACCCACAAAACCCTAACTTACACACTGACGGCGGCGACGAACCCCTTCCGGGCAACAAAATCCCCAACCCGAAACAGAAACCCCATTAAATTCCTCTCCACATCTCAAATCCTCAAACCATTCCACCTAAACTTCCCTCAATCTACGGATTGTAACATTTCGGAAAAGTGAGTTTGAAATAAGCTAAAGCAAGGCTCACCTTAAACGAGGTGATTGCGCCAATGAGGACAGGGACGATGATCCGCAGGGAGGATGATTGGAGACGAGCGGCTGAGCTCACGAATCCCTCAGGTATGGAAAAATGTTCCGGCTTTCTTTCTTTTGTGCGATCTCTTCTTCTGATACATGTGTGTTTTCGTGAATCTTCATCTTCTTTTACTGATGTCGATGCAGGTTGTTGAAAGCGCCGTGTGAATGATGACGATGACGATGATGACGAGACGGATCTTGACGGAGGCGGGGACTGTTTGAAAGCGGCGATTCGACCGAGACTGTGAAGATGTCTCAACAGTTGGCACGTTGAGGATGCACAAGACTGATGGCGTTGAATGGTGTGAAGCGTATCAGACCATCGACTCCGCGACGGTGTGAGTTTCGAATGATCTCGGCTAGAAGACGAGTTACTAGGCTTCTGAAGGCAACTCAGGTGAGAACTTTAGACTCAAAATCCTTTCCTTTTCTTTCCATTCCTTTACTCTGAAATCTCTGTGGAAGTTGCAATGTTGACGATGAATACACGAATTGCAGTGCTAATCCATCATTCTTCTCTGCAGCCTATTTTTCATTGTTGTAGCTTTCCTGATGATTTATCAATGACGGTGATTGCGGCTGGTGATCGGGATACAGAATCAGGGAAGAAACTTGCGGACTCTCTGAGGAGAGGTTGAAGGAGGTGACAAAGGTGAATGATGGTCACTGAGGGATGAATGATGAGAACGCAAAGATGAACGCGCTTCTATTGTTCTGATCAATGAGTTATGCGAAGTTATTCGGGTATGCGTTATGACTTCACCTATCATTATTCTGCCATTTCTATTCGTGTGATATTCGTCAATCTACACTTCTTCTTTGATGCTGAAATGTTTCTTGAATACTCGTGTTCTTGCTTCAACTCTTTGTGCGTATTGAATTTGCTTCTTACTGAACTGTTGGATCACATCCGCAAATTCTGTATTGCTTGGTGAATATTGATTTTTGCAGGTTTTACAATGAGGATATTGAATGATGAGAACCCATTGAAGGTATTCTTGAAGTTATTGGTGAAAGAAAAGTCAGAAGAAAAAGCAGAAAAATGGTGAGGTGAAGTGAATGAGAAAAAGGAAGAAGCCCTCAATCTGGAGATGAGTTAGGATATATAAGTCAAGCTGAAGCTTCCGGAAATATTCGGTTATGAATTTGTTGGGAGTTTAGTTTTTTTTCGATTCTGTTTTGAGTTAGTTGGAACCTCTGTAACTGAAAAATTTTGTAATTCTCTTCTAGTGTTTGGAATTTGTTCATCCTGAAGCTTTATTGTAATTAATTTTTTTTCTGAGTTTTATTTTGTTATATTTGCTTCCAAAATCTGGTTCTGGTGAGTAAGATCATTGCTCCTTGCTATGCAAACCCCTTTGTACTCTTCTAATGAGAAAATATAATTGAGAGTTGAAAATTTTCATTATTCACGGCCTGAATGTTAAGAATAGCTTCAAACAGTGTCTCTTGCAAAGCCTTCGAAAACACCTCTGAGTATGTATTCATAAATGCACCTGGCAAATTTCTTCTTCAACCTGCTTGAACAACCCCTCTTGATATTGGAATGATCTTTTCAAATTGCTTAGTAAAATGTCTTCACCCAAATGTTTGTGAAAGGAAGAATTATGACTTTGACATAGCAATTGAGTAAAAGCATGGCCTTCTGAATTTTTTAATAGAAATTAAAATAACTTATGCAAAAGAATGTAGGTTGATGCGGCTCCTCATAATCTGGAAATGACTTTAATATTAGAATCCAACGTGTGAATCATGCCTTTCAAAATAGTACTAGCTACAGTTAGAACCTGACAGTCATTGGTTCCCCTTAGACCCTCATATGCTTGCTGCCAGAGTGAAATAACTAGTTGAAGCATTGACTCTAACGTCGCCTCAATTGGGCCACATATTTTACCATTGAAATCTGAAGTATTGGCATCATTATCATCACACATGTCCTTCTAATATAAGCCGTTATCTCAAGGTCTAAGCCACATGTATTAAGTCGGAATGTATTGCGACCTACATCCATTGGACTCGTTCTCGAATTTCTTCGATACACAATCTTAATATCTTAAAGATCTTGCAAATAAAGTTCCAATTTTGTGCACCTTAGTCCTGGTTTAATTCCTCAATCCCACACAGATTGGTATGGCGAGTGGCGATAAAGGGGAGAATAGCCTCAAGCATAATACATTTTCAAACCATGTCCTGTAACATAATCCATATTTATAGCACCTCAAGCCACAAAATCCACTGATCCTAAATCTGATCGTCACACGAACAAAATCGATGATATGAATTATTGTGAAGAGTCAATTAAATGATCATAAACGAGAGGGCAAATTTTGGGGTGTTACAGAGTGCGATTTGGAGCCATGTCCAAATTGTACTGGTATTGCTTCACGAACACCTCTGCCAAGTCCTTCCAGCTCTTAATGTTGACCCTACTTAGCTTCATATACCATTCCAAGGAGGCCCCAACCAGGCTGTCCTGGAAATAGTACATCTATAGCTTCTCATCGTCAGTATGGGCAGCAATCCTTCCTACAAAGGACTGGAGGTGAGTCTTTGGACACATTGTGCCGTTGTACTTCTCAAAAGTCGGGACCTTGAACTTGTAAGGGATTCTAACCCCTGGAACCAAGCCCAAGTCAGTAATGTCGAACCCCAGAGAGCTCTGAGATTGAATGGCCCTGATCTGTTTAGCCATCTCTTCAAATTTTCTGTTCATTTCAGCCCCTTGGCCTTCCGTTTCGTCCAGTAGAGTAAAATGTTCGTCTTGACCGTCCATCTGTACATTGTTCAGTCCATCATTGATAATGGTGACCCCTGGCTGTGCCACAGGGATCTCAACTTTCCGGGCGCCCGCACCGTTACGATTACCTCCATCAGCAGCCCCGTTGTTCCTGGCTTGATTATTTTCTACCAACTCACGTAAACGTTCATGATTCTGACCCATTCCTGCCATAAGGGTCATAAAATTGTCCATCCTCAATCTCAAGTCAGCTAAGTCAGCCTGCATTTGATCCATGACTCTTTCTCTGTTGACTCTTGTGGGATATCTGTGTATGATCGGTTGTTCTCGAACCTTCCTGGGAGCTATAGTGCCTGAAACGACATAAACGTTAGAAACTGAAGAACTACCTGCAAAACAAACAAACACGTTATATGCATGCAATGTAACTGCTCATGTTTCCAAGTTTTAGGCATTTGTATGCCCAGTTCTGGTATTTGCTCCAGATAGCTACTTTGAGTGTTAATTTTCAATCTTTCCCTTTGAAGAGTGTTCAGATATTAGCGGTATCAGACAAACAAGCTTTGCATATTCAGAAATGGTAATTTGCATATTAACACCGCATAACATGGATAACCCATTGCCGGCCAAACGTTAGAGCACAAACAAAATCTCCCGAAGGGTTACAAGCTAATACATGAACAAAAGACAAAAGATAAAGCAAGACTCCTACAACAAGCCTGTAGGCAGTCTGAACAAAAGAAAATCTAAACTAAAGACCCAAGTTCTTCTGCAACCGCCTCTATTATGTTCTTCTTCACCTCTGCTCTCAGCTTGAGCTCTTCGATCTCTTTCAATGCCTCTTCTAAGGCCATCTGACTCTGTGCCAACTGCTGAGTCTTTTCCCTTCGTATGTTGTGGACTTGTTCCACCTCTTCTTTCTTGAAGGCCATTTGTACCTCGAAAAACTCTTCTTTTTCTTTGTACTTCTTCTGCTCTTGTTCCCTTTGGCCTTGCAACCAAACAATGGACTGGCGAGCTTCTTTAAGAGTCTTCAAAGTCTTTTTGCGTTCCGCTTCTCTTTTTGCCTCCATCAGACCCAATCTCTCAAAGTGAGCTTCTCTTCCAGCAAACTCTTTCTCTTTAGCTTCTGTAAACACCCCAAATTTACCTTCCCTCATTTCATCATGGCTTGTGGTTCTTTTCATGTGCATAAGTTCAATCATATCATCTCATGTTGCATTTTTGCTTCACTGCATTGGTTCAAAGTCATCTGCATCTAGGGTTTGTGATCTGAGCAATCCCTGAGCCATCTGTGTCACTCCCACCAAATGACACCTTGTCAAATAGGGTACAGACGCGAACGGTCGGCGAAAGAGAGGAAATGAAAAGAGTCGCCAGCTAGGCATTTTTATCCCGAAGGAAAGGTAATGCTGCATAAACCTAAGAAAAGAAAGATAAGACAGTTGCGAACCAGAGAAACTGAGAAAGGGGGTTTCAGCTTGTGTTATGTTATGTGTTGGTTTGCTTTTGGTACACATATCAATCCTTGATAGGTCAGAGAGTTGTTGTGGAGCAGTGTGATTGGTATGGAGCAAAATGCATAAAGTCAACATTTGTGTAAGTGAAGGTATGGGCTGGTTCATTCATGGTACAAGGGTATGGCTCGAGTTAGTTTGCTTCAAGGAGGTCCATGGAATTCATATTTTGTAGCTGGCACAAGTGGCTGAAGAGATTTGATCCATTTTGCAATTTTGGGGAAGTTTGGCCCCTTTTGAAATTTGTGAAGTTCTAAACATGAAAGCTTGTGATTTAAGGCACAAATCTGATCCAAATGAGTTGCACTAGGATGATATGATGTGTAGATATGCATTAGAGGTCCCAAATTGGCTTGGCATAAGAATTTGTAAACTTCCCTCTTTGGTACAAAAGTGAAAATTAAGTGATTTTTCCCAACTTTGGCAAACCATAACTTGAGTTCTAAAATGAATTAGAATGAGTTCTTGTAATTTTTGAAAATGGGAGGATCCAATCTACAACTTTCATGACCAAGAATTTTTCATTTGAAGCATTTTTGAATCAAAAAGAGGAGGTTGAAAAACTTTCCCAAAATGGCAATTTTTCATTACAAGTCACTTTCCCAAAATGGCAACTTTACAAATGGCTTGAAATTCTTCAATTTTGTGAACTTCTAACTTCTTCTAAGATCAAATAAAGATCATATACACCCAAAATGATGGATAAGACCCTTTGGTTGGGTGACTGGGGGCCTCAGATGCCCTGATTTTACATTGACTTGCTCAAGAAGTCATCTATTGATCAGATGCCTTCCCTATTGAATTTCTTCATGAAAATTGGTATGCATGATCCTCATATCATATAGAGACCAATAGAAACAAGAATGACAAAAAAAATGGAGTTATGGCCTCTGAAACCAAAACCCTAATTTTAGGTCATCTGTGCAGTTAAGCTTGGCTCTGCTTCCATGCCTTTCTCAGTTCTTGTGATTTTCTGACTTTCTTGATCTTGAGAGGATATAAAATGATGCTTGAACATACATGGAACCTCTTGAGATGATTGAAGACCTTTGGAGTTGCTCAAATAGCTCAGGGATAGCTTAGATCACAAACCCTAGATGCAGATGACTTTGAACCAATGCAGTGAAGCAAAACTGCAATATGAGATGATATGATTGAACTTATGCATAATGAAAAGAACCACAAGCCATGGTGAAATGAGTGAGGGCAAATTTGGGGTGTTTACAATCTGAGCCACTCCAAAGGTCTCCAATCATCTCAAGAGGGTCCATGTATGTTCAAACATCATCTTATATCCTCCCAAGATCAAGAAAGTCAGAAAATCACAAGAACTGAGGAAGGCATGGAAGCAGAGCCAAGCTTAACTGCACAGATGACCTAAAATTAGGGTTTTGGTTTCAGAGGCCATAACTCCAAATTTTTTGGTCATTCTTGTTTCTATTGGTCTCTATATGATATAAGGATCATGCATACCAATTTTCATGAAGAAATTCAGTGGGGAAGGCATCTGATCACTAGATGACTTCTTGAGCAAGTCAGTGCAAAATTAGGGCATCTGAGGCCCCCAATCATCCAACCAAAGGGTTTTCTCCATAATTTTGGGTATATATGATCTTTATTTGATCTTAGAAGAAGTTGGAAGTTCACAAAATTGAAGAATTTCAAGCCATTTGCAAAGTTGCCATTTTGGGAAAGTGACTTGTAATGAAAAATTGCCATTTTGGGAAAGTTTTTCAACCTCCTCTTTTTGATTCAAAAGTGCTTCAAATGAAAAATTATTGGTCATGAAAGTTGTAGATTGGATCATTCCCTTTTCAAAAAGTACAATAACTTGATCTAATTCATCATAGAACTCAAGTTATGGCCTTGCAAAGTTGGGAAAAATCACAAAATTTCACTTATGTGCCAAAGAGGGAAACTTGCAAAACCACTTGCCAAAGCATTTTGTGACTTTAAACACACTTTTAACCATTACACAAACATAGTACATGACCTATAATTCAGAATTGTCCAAAGAAATCTCAAGTTTCATGCCTTGATCATCAAGATTTTTCAAAGGGGCCAAAACATCACATAATTGCAAAACACCCCATAACTTTCTTCCCTCTTGCTGAATTGCCTCAAAGCCAATTCCATGGACCTCCCTAAAGTCAGCTGCGCAGGACACCCCATTGTCCTTGGCCTGCTATGAGCCCATACCTCCAAAGACAACTTTGTAGACTTTATGCATTTTGCTCCATACCAATCACACTGCTCCATAACAACTCTCTGACCTATCAAGGATTGATATGTGGACCTCAAGCAACCCAACACATAACACAACACAAGCTGAAACCTCCAAGAACTGAGCATTCACCAAAATCCTCTTTTATGCATTTCTCTTCGAAACACACAACTCAGCCAACAAATCTCCAAAACTTTTTCCACCATTCAACTCCACAATCATCACTGATCATTTCCCACCCTTCATTTTGCCTTAAAACACCTTGTATCAAAAACACGATTTTCACATTTCTTGAACTGAGTTCCAGCCAACTCCACATAGAGGCTATATAAACTTCATCCAAGCATTGCAAACTCTTCAGAAGGATCAGTGGAGGCGATTTGAAGCAAAGAACTGGCCAGAGAGTACCAAAGGTGAAAGCTCAAGTTCAGGTGAGCTCAAGAACTTTTTTCCAGAACCTTCATTTTAAGTGCTTAATTGATTCTATGTGCTCTCCTGATTATAATGATGTCTTTATTTTTGAAAAAAGATTGAGAAACAAGCATGTATGAAGCTTCTGAAACTTTTGATGTGTTTTCCGTTTTGCTTCGATTCATGTTCTTGATGGTAAATAAATGAATTTTGTTGTTTGATTCTTGCTTGGAGTGATGTGAGGATCATTTCTGGAAAGTTAGAGAGCTTAGGGTTGCGTATTAAGTGAGATAGCATGTTTGGCTAGCCGGAGAAAATGACCGGAACACTGTTCCGGTCACCTGAGAGTAATTAGGGTTTAATCATAATTAGTGAAGTTTGAATTGTAGCCATCCAGATGTGCGCGCTGGTCAATTCCCGCCCCCTAGGTTTAAATCCTGGCCCTCAGATCAGTTGACTTTCATTAAAATTCATTTAATTTTCATTTTATTTGCATTTTCTTTATCATTTTATTAAAAATAGCAAAACTCATCTAAAAATTTTATTTTTTGCATCATGGTTCTAAATATTTTTCTCATTCTGAAAATAATTTTTATTTTATTTTTTGCATAAAATTTGTATTTTTTAAAATATTTAAATGTTTATTTTAATTAATTAATGGAAATTAATTAATTAAAATACCATTTAAGTTTCTAAAAATCACCAAAAAAATCACATTGCATCTTAACACATTTAGAGACATTATCAAACCATTCATACAGATTTCTTTTAGGTTCTTGATCCATTTTGATATTTTTCTTTTGATTTAGGGTTCTTAAAAATCAATATTTTGACCCTAACTTAGAAAAATCTTTTCTGCCTAACCATGAATGTTTTGATAGTGGTTCTTTTTGCATTGCATTCCACATATCTTGTTGTTTCTAGGATAAAATTGGCATGAATTTATCTTTCATTTTCAATTTGTTTTGCATTTTTCCTTATGAGGTGCTTTAAAACCCTAGCCAACTTAGAAAAATCATAAGTCCTTTAGGGTTTAGCTTCTGACCTTCCCCTTTGGGCAGTGAACTTGTATAGATTTAGGATACCTTTGATCCTATTTTCATTTTTTTATCTTGTCATTTGCCTCTGGTTTTGAATTTTGCATTGTATCTTGTTCATAAACCCTAATTTTTGCCTACATTTGCATTCATTCTTCATATGCTTGCATACATGAACTTTCCATGACATTTTGTGCATTCACATGACTTCTAAGACATCTTAGGACATATTGAAATCATGTTTGATCATTGCATCATCCATTTTCCATGTTATGCATCCATTGCATTTCATAAGTTTTCATGAACTTTCATGCTTCCTTTCATGTCTCATTTGCATCTTCATTACTTGTATGATCATTCTCATCTCTTGACATGCCTTCATACCATCTCATAGCATCATTTACATCTTAATATGCTTCTGACTTTGGTTTGCATCATTGCATCCTTCTCATTTTCATTTCATTTCATTTCTTGTTGCTAACTTTTCAGGTGGTAAGTGTTTGAGAAGTGAATTTGCCTTCACTTCTCATAATCTTTTCTCATCTCTCTTATGCATCATTGTTGTATTTATTTGTGAATTAGAGTGAGCTTGCTCACTCATGTTCCCTCCTTACTTTCTTTCTTCAAGCAACTTATCCTCTTAAGTGAAGTAAGTTGTCTTGCTTCTTCTGCTTCTCCTTCCTTCATCCTGCTTCTTCCTTGGTGGCTTTTCCTTGGAGATCTTCTTGCAAACCTCATAAACCCTAGGAACCCCCAAGCATGATTACCATTAGGGTTTGATTAGTCCCCCATTAGTTTTACCTTTGTTTCATCTTTGTGTCTTCCCTTCTCATCTCATAATCAAGGACTAAACCTTAAAGGTTTTAAGGCTTTGTGATTAGGGTTATGCCTGCATCCTTCTATTAGGATGGAGTGTATAACTTTAATCCTAAGTGTTAAACCCTTAATGTGTTTAAATACGTTAATCAATTCATCTAATAATCACTAAGACATCAAGCTTGTAACTTGGGCCTTGCATTAGGGTTCTAATTCTTCCTTAATTGGTTAAGAAGGACTAACCCTAGTGTTAATGGACAAGTCCCCCTCAAGTTGTCTTACAAACCATAAAATCCATTTCTTAATCTTATCATTAACTAAAATCCACTTTAATAAAGGCTTTGTTTTGTCATGAGGTTAATCCCTAATCATGGATTAAGTTGAGGAGCCTTCCTCAGCTTAAATGTTCTCATCTATTATCCTTCTATTAGGATGGTGTAATGGGTCCATTAAATCTTTGATTATGGCTTAAACTCATTACTTAACACTAAACAAAAACTCCAAAAACATCTAAATAAATGCAAGTAGGTTAATGATCTTAATCCTACATCAAGGTAGTTAAGTGTGAGGTGTTTATCTCATACTTAAGGTATTCTCATTATCCCTAATCAGAGGGAGGATGTTATGAGTTTACTAACCCTTGGTTTAGGCTTAAGCTCATTTTCTTATGACAAACTCAAAAAGCAATAAAAGATTGAAAACATCAAAAACAAACAATAATCGTCTCCTCCGGGATTCTTTTCTCATCTCATTCACTCACAAACGAGAACTTGCTTCATCCGTCTAATGCAAGACAGTTTGCACCTGAGCCAGACAGGTCATACACTTGAGCATAGACAAGCAAGCAGTTCATCATTCAATTTGTCCTTTCAGTCTCTTTGAGTCGAACTACGGTGTTCTGACTTCCTCATTGCACGAGAGGATACGTAGGCATAACTTAACGGTTATCGAACAAAAGTCTCTGTATATTCCCCCCTCTTTCAGCATTATCCTTTGAGCCTCATGATCTTGAGTTCCACATTCTTTCTTTGCACTGACACTTCTTCATTTCACTTCACATTTCTTTTGCACTGACACTTGCATTCTTTTCCAGCTTTTACACACAAAATAGCACTGACACTACCCCTTTAAGCACAAACTTTCAAGCGTGGATCCCGTCGAGTACGACGGACATTCTGGGTGCTAACACCTTCCCAGGTTGTAACCAACCCCCTTTCTCAGTTTCTCTGGTTCACAACCGTCTTATCCATCTCTTTCCAGGTTTATGTAGCATTACCTTTCCCTCGGGATAAAAATGCCTAGCTGGCGACTATTTTCAGTTCATCTTCATGTCCTCTTTCGCCGACCGTTCGTGTCTGTACCCTATCTGACCAGGTGTCATTTGGTGGGAGCGACAGCTTCCAAGGAGGCTTGCGTCTTCTGTAGCTTTCCCTCTGCTTCATTTTTGGCCCGGTTGGCAAGATGGTACAGGTTAACCATTTCAGCATTCTCCACTCGGACTTCGTGCAGCTGAGCTTCTAATTTCTTATACTCTTCAAGGGAGACAGTACTCTGACAGGGCACTTCTTTGGGATATATTGGAGCTTCTACTGAGAATAGCATGAGAACTTCCTCTACACGTTTCTGCAACCATGTAGCAAAAGGAGGATATGTCTTGGGATCTACTCTGCCAAAGTCTTTCTTACCTTTCCTCACTCTGTGAGCCCAAGCCTGAGATGCTTGTATAACTAACTCTTTGTTTCCCTCCACAGGAAAATACAAAGACTCAGCAAATTCTTCCATATTCGATGGATCTCTCAGAGGATATCCAAATTGCTTTCTGGCTAATGTTGGATGATAACTGATCACACCCTTCCTTCCTAGCAAAGGCACTCCAAAAAATCTTCCACAACTGACCAGCAGCTCCTTTCCCAGCAGATCTTTGTCATATCCCCAAGCTATATCCTCAAAAGTTAGCCCCATTAGCCTCATAGACCACCTTCACTCATCTTTCATCTCCTTGAAAGAGCCTGACTTTGGCAATTGCCTGACAAACCACTCAGCAAACAATGAAGCACAACAGCCCACTGGTCCACCTCTACCTTTCTCATTCCGGTAATGAACGTTGTAGTAGAAATCTCCCAACAAAGTTGGCACAGGATTGTCTTTAGCAAAGATGGAGATCACTTCTAAGCTCACAAACTCCTTCTCTCCCAGGAAAAGACTAGACCCATACACCATCAAAGCCAGCACATCACCAAAATCCCCCCATTTACCCTCTTTGGCATAATCTTCAGCCTCTGGTATAAGCACATTCCAAGGGAGTCCTCTGCCTTCACTGTCCTTCAGAGCCTTCTTGACTTTAGCAGCTGGTAAACGGCAGACTCTGGCTATGTCTTCTTCCTTGAGAACCACCTCAGACCCATAGTAAGGCAAAGTATCTCTGACTGGAACACCCAAAATGCTTGAAATCTCCTCCAAGGTAGGAGCCAAGATGTAATCTAGAAACACAAAGCACCGCAGCAGGGGATCATAAAACTGAAGCAAGGTGTGCAAGCTGTCCTTCTGGTCTGCAGTAGGTTTGTCCATGTACTTCAATATCTGGCCATACCTCTTTCTGAAATTTCCCAAGACTTGGTCATTCATCAGCCCTGCTAATTTCTGAACACTCCTGACTTCAGGTTGAAGAAAAGTATAATGAACATTCTTTTTCCTTGTGATTCTCTTAACTTCTGCCATATGGAGAGCTTAAGATTACCAGAACTGGGTGCTAACTGTGAATAATAACCTGAAAAATGGAAACATAAACAGTTAATACAAGAATGATGCAATGCAAATGCAATGCAGGCATATGATCAATCTGGGACCCTCTGGATACTGGACACTGAATATAAGGACCCTCTGATCAACTGAAAACCAAGATCCTCGGAGCCACAACCCTCTGATAGAAATTCTTAGAACCATAGCACCAAGAAAACCAGAACCATAAGGACCAAATCTCAACAAGGACCACACTGATAATGAGGGTATGTAGAGGCCAAGGGTTCCTGCAAACTTGTAAACCCCTCCCAATCTCACTGGTATGCTCCGGGTCAGACATCACGGACTCTCAAAGCCGAATAGCAATAATACTTTCACCATTTCCGAGAAATGGCTCATGACCAGATCAGGGAATCGGTTTGGCATTATATACTACGCAGGGAGGCCACAGCTGAGTCCGGGAAATAAGGTCATCCTATGTGAGTTCCAGGTGGGCCATCGGGTACGAATGGGTTTGCCACACAATGTGGTCTGCCACTGTCACCACTGAAGAGGGATGTTTCCACAAGGTTCTCAATGATCGGTCCCCAGCTGCACATAACTATCAAGGTTATGAAATGAAAGAGGAAGATCCCCAAATCAAGACATTTCCAAGACGGTCGCAAATCTGGATGTGGAACTCACTACTACCCCCATGACAAGATCTCATGAGGCCAAAGTGGAACCACTATAAGTCCTAAGGTGCACTCGAGCCGTGGTAATGAGCTCATCTCTCAGAAACAGTATCACCCAAACCCACCAAACAGAAGATCCAGTCCAGACAATCCAGTATATAATATGATGCAGAAAATAAATACTGAAACTGTAAATAAAGTTGTAAATAAACTGTAAATAAACAATAGTAAAAAAATACAACACACAACAACAAGCAATCAACACCCAAAGAAACAGAAACATTCAAGCACTAGGAGAGACACACAGGGGAACCAGAGATAATCTGGTTAGGAAGTCCCCAGCAGAGTCGCCATCTGTCGCTCCCCGGATTTCCATCCTGATACAAACACGAAAGTGGCGCGGAAAGAGGTTGAGTCGTCAGCCAGACATTTTTATCCCGAAGGAACGGGAATGGTAATGCTGCACAAACCAGAATAAAAGAAAAGGAAGGACACGGGTCCTGCGAACCAAAGAGACTGAGTTCGGGAGTCGGTTACGACCTGGGAAGGTATCAGCACCCCAGATCGTCCGCTGTACCCGACGAGATCCACGCTTGCAAAGAAAACTGCTTCAAAGGGTGTAAGAACTGAAAGCTGCTGCAAAGAAAATGAACTGAACTGGATAAAAGAAAAGAAAAGGGAGCTGAAAAAGAAATGAAAAGGAAAAATGTAGGGAAAATAAAGATTGTGCTCGAACGGGCCCTACCCCGCTGCCTACGTACCTCATCTGGACAATGAGGATCAGAGTCGCCGTAGTTCCCCTAACTAGGGGTGGAAAAGATTGCTTGTGAATTAAGGCTTGAACTGCCTATGCCAATGCTCAGGTGTTGCAGGCTCGGACGACGAGTGCGTAGCCGTCTTGCAAATTGACAAGTAGGAGCAAGTTCGCGGACGGAGCGAAGGAGATGAGAAAATAATTCCCGAAGGAAAGACGCTTATTGTTTGTTTGTGTTTTTTAGAAGTTTTTAGGAGTGTGCCACAAGGAAGTGAACTCAAGCTCTTTTCCATGGAATGTGCACTTGTCACTACATTCCAAGATGGAATAATAGAACAAGCACACTCAAGTAAGGAGAAGATCCCCAAAACTTGAATCCAGAGATTAGGGCTTAGGCTCACTAACTCATTAACTTATTAAGTGTTTTGTATTTACAATGAAGAAGTGTGTTTTATGATTTTCTTTGTGAAGATGATATCCTGATCAGACTTGTGCATCACAAGACAAGCTTGTACTATCCCAAGATGGGAATACTACAAGTGTCTCATGGGATAAGGCTATTGCTCAAGATTTCACTTCAATCTTTATTAAGTGTCTTCTTAGGGTTTTGAGATGAGAAGAGAAGAGAAACAAAAGGATCACAAAGGTAAAAGTCTAATGGGGGACTAATGAATCCTAATTGTTATCATGCAAAGGTAATCCTAGGTTAGTGAGGTTAACTATCCTAAAGAAGAAAGAAAGAAGAAGAGAAAGAGAAGAAAGAAGAATAGAAGAGGGGGGAAGTAAGGCCTAAGCCCAACAAACACAAGGTTAGAAAAATAATAAGGAGAAGAGAAGAGATAAGATTTGGAGATGTGGGAATCACATCCACACCTCTCACTTACCTAAGCCCCTGAAATGGTTAGTGACACAAACATAAATGCAATACAAAAATGAACATAATGTCAAACCAAAGTCATACAACCAGAAGTGAAGTCATAAACACAAATGCCAAATGCAAACTTAAAGCAGAAGAATGAGAAAAGAAATACAACCCAACATGAAGCAATATGAATCACTATGGCAAAACAAAGTGAACATGAGAAGATACAAAGCAAAATAGTCAAAGCAACATCACAAAGTTCAAGTCCAGAACCCTAACATGTTAGAAAAGTGCCTAAGGAACATGTGAGATGAAGAGAAGAAGTGTACATAGTCAAATATTCACATCATGAGAAGAAGGAAGCAAAGGAAGTGAGGTGAGCATGCATAAGTGTGGAAGAACTTCAAAAGCAAACAAATTACAAAATTCTCAAAGTACAAACCACAACTCAAGATCAGAGAGGCATTAACAACCTAAGATGGCTCTAAACATCCTAAATAAGTTGGCACAAGTGCCCTTCTAAGCTAAGGAATGAACATATGATCCAAAAGAAGAAAAAAGGGACAAGTGAAGAACCAAAATTCAAATCAATTCAAGTAAGCATCCAAAAAATTCCACAAACTTGCACAAATGATCTTCAATCATACTATAACAACATGCCAAAAGGAGGGGATGAGAATCAGAAGCTTGATCATTCAAATAAAAGCTCAAACATGGATTAGGGTTAGAAAGCTTCATGCACAAGTTAGAGGCCAAAATCAGTTAAACAAAATTCTAAAAATCAAAACAAAAATCATCAATAAACTTCATCTCATCATGAATCCATAGCAAAAAGAATCACTTAAAAATTCCAAATAATGATCAAGATAAAAAATGAACAAGTCAACATGGTTCAAAATGGAATAAAAACCATTAATTAAAAGAAACAATTAATTTCTGCATGACAATTAAAAATAAATTAAAAATAAAAATATCAAAAATTAAAGAAAACTAAAAGACACACTTCTGAATGTTTTTATAATTTTTGGAGACCTAAAACTATTTTTAAAAATTGAAAAGCAAACTGAAAATAAAAATGAAAAATAAAAAAGAAATAAATGAGGCAAGGGTGCATATAGCAACAATTCCAGTTCATTTTAATTGGGCTCATACGCAAGGGGGTGGGAATATCAGGTCAAGCCCATGCCAAAGTCAGCGCAGCTCACAATAATTCACATGGAAATTCAATTAATTCAGGAAAAATAACAAACCAATGGATCAGATGGACGCACAAGATTAGGTCAAACATTAAACCAAGTCATCACATTCATTGGACAGGGGTGAGAGTGCATGGTGTTATGGTGTGGTGAGAAACACAAAGATTAATTCAGATGTTATAAAGTCACGTGAGAGGGAGGGGGTGTCATTAATGTGCTGGCAGCGTGTGCATCGTCCAGATGAAGGATCCAAGGGCCATAACATCATCTTCTTCATGAAACTCAGGTGAAACAAAAATGCAGAATTCGGTGACCGGAGCTAGGGCTCCGGCACCGGAAAATTCAAGCTATGAACAAACCTCCCCATAAATGCATCAAAACGTCCAGATCACATAAACAAGTCATGCTGAATCCAAATATGCTCATGAAAATCACAAAGGATCACAAAATAAGTTGGATCGAAGAAAAACAACTCTGACCATAAAACTTCAAATCATCATAAAACACTTAATACTCAAGCATTTTTCAAACAAAATAGCACAGAATCATCAGCACAACCAACAGATCACAATGCACACATTTAATTTCATTTCCAGATCCACGAATTTCAGAGCATACCTGAGCTTGCAGATCCTTCAAATCACCAAGATAAGATCCCTCCAGCTGCAGATCTACTCCTTTTAACTTCTTATTGCAAAATAAATGCAAAAGAAGCCTTGAATGCTCCTAGATCTTGAGGTTTGAGAGCAACTGCACTTGAATGGCACCTCTTGAAATATGAAGTTTCAGCTTGAATGAGTGGTGGATTAATGATCCTTAAGGTTCAAGGATTCAGAATATGCAATTTGTTTTAGCAATGGGTGAGTGTGTGATGAGATTCGAAGAGAAATGCTTGAGGTGCAAAAACTCTAGAGTGATGAAAATGTGATGAATTTGAGCAAATGGAAACCCTAATTCTCTTTTATATCATGCCAATGCTCAATGCTGAAAGAATGAAGAGAAATGCACGTGAGAGGAGAGTGTGAGGATGATTTTGCAAAAAATGCAAGCTTGGTGTGATGAGGTGAAACACTCGTGCCATACTCTCTTTCCTTGCACATGTTCAAGCATAATCCCAACCTTGATTCAAAACTGAAAGCATCCTGGCCTTTGGATGTGAGGGTCATGCATTTCCCATGATCATGCAAATTTGTCTCTTGTGTGGTATACTTCACTCCATGCACGAAATGGATGATATTTTTGGAGCAAATCACCATTTATTCAATGCCTTTTAAGAATGTAACCTTATTTGGTTCATGGAATAGCTTGAAAATGAGTTTCACAAGTTCTTGGATTTGGAGGAAGCTTGAATTTTAAGTCATGCCCTAGAATTTAGGCAATTTTCGAAGGGCCTATCTCCCAAACCATGAAGGCTATGAGAATGCTCTTGTACTTTTTAAAAATGGGAGACCTTAATCTTCAACTTTCATGTTTGATGGCAATCCATTTGAAGCTTTTTTCACCAAGTTATGTACACTTGAAAATTAGGGCAAAAAGTTGCCAAAATTAGAAACTTCCATGACCAATCTCATGCCAAAAATGCAAAACACCTCAAAACCTCTTGATTCTTAATCTTTGACCTTGCCAAACCTCTTCTAAGGTTATAATAACATCCCTTGGCTTGAAAAACAAGGTTGTACCTTTTGAAATCTCACAGTTGACTTCCAGAATGCACAGTTGACCAATTTCTTTATTCACAAGCAACTGAAGAAATACCTGACTTCCACAAGGAATTTTCTCACCAAATTTCATCCCTAGGATCCTCTTATCATATGAGAGACTTTTCCCAAATGAAATGGCCAAAGTCACAAAGTTTTCATGCTTTAAGCTCAAACCCTAATTTGGGATCATTGTGTAGGAGCTTTGCCCTAGCTTGAATTCCCTGATGATCCTCCAACTTCCTGGGCTTTTGTGAATGATCTTGAGCTTGTGAATGCAATGTAGACCCCTCATAAGACTTGAACAAATCCATTAGGCCCCTTGTTATAGCTTGAAATTCTTCAAATCCCTCCACAGATGATCATATGCCTAATGTTATGTCATGAGAATGTTATGCCTCATCTTTCCATGCAAAGATGCCAAGATATGATATGCTTATGATGAATATGATGTGGATATGATGCTTAAAAAAGAAGAGGGCAAATTTGGGGTGTTACAGTGTGCTGCGCTGAAATCTAATGGGCTTGTCCTGCTATCCCCACCCCCTATGTTAAAAGCCCAAGTGAAATGAACTGGATTGATTGATATTTGCACCCCTGGTCTCATTTGTCTATTCTATTATTTCATTTTATTGTCAGTTTGATTTTTAATTTTTAAAAATAGAAATAAGTTCTTAAAAATTCTAAAAAATTTCATGAATGATCCTTTGAGTTTTCTCTAATTTTTGACATTTTTATTTTTCATTTATTTTTAATTGCCACGCTGGAATTAATTGTTTCTTTAATTAATTGCTTTTAGTTCATTTTTGAAGCATGTTGTCTTGTATAATTTCTATCTTGACCATTAATTTGAATTTTGAATTGATTCTTTTTGCTCTGGATTCATGATGAGATGTAGTTTGTTGATGATTTTTATTCTGATTTTTAGAAGTTTCCTTAATTGATTTTGGTCTCTAACTTGTGCATGAAGTCTCCTAACCCTAATTCATGTTTAAGCATTTATTTGGCTTGTTTAGGTTCTGATTCTGATTCTTTTGGTATGTCAATATTGTATGTTTGAAGGGGCTTTGTGCAAGTTTGTGGAATTATTGGATGTATACTTGATTTGATTTGAATTGTTGTTCCTTACTTGTTTCCTTTTGCTTCTTTTGGGTCATATGTTCACTCCTTAGGTTAGAAGGGCACTTGTGCCAACTTATTTAAGTTTTTTAGAGCTTTCTTAGGATGTTGATACCCCTCTGGTCTTGATTTGATGTTGGTGCTTTGGGAAATTTTGTGTTTGTTTACTTTTGAAGTTCATTCACTTTTATACATGTCCATCTCACTTCTTTTGCTTCTTTACTTCTCATAATGTTAATACTTGAGCTTGTATGCTTCTTCTATCCATCTTGCATGATCCTTAGGCACTTTTTTTAACATGTTAGGGTTCTGGTCTTGGAGCTTGTGGTTTTTCTTTGTCTAGTTTACTTTGTGATATCTCATGTTTACTTTGGTTTGTCATGATAATCCATGTTGCTTCATGTTGAGTGGTATAGTCTCTTTCTTATTCTTATGATTTGTATTTGCATTTGGCATTTGTAATTAAGACTTCACTTCTGGTTGTGTGGCTTTGGTTTGATATTATGTTCATTTTGTGTTGCATTTATTCTTATGTCACTAACCATTTCAGGGGCTTTGGTAAGTGAGAGGTGTGGATGTGATTCCCACATCTCCAAGTCTTATCTCTTCTCTTTTCCTTATTGATATTATTTTACTTATAATTGTTGGGGCTTAGGCCTTACCTCCTCCTTCTTCTCTTCTTCATTCTTCTCTTTCTCTTCTTATCTTCTCCTTCTTTAGGATAGTAAGTCTCACTAACCTAGAATTTCCTTTTGCATGATAACAATTAGGATTCATTAGTCCCCCATTAGACTTTTACCTTTAAGATCCTTTGGTTTCTCTTCTCTTCTCATCTCAAAACCCTAAAAAGCACTTAATAAAGATTGAAGAGGTATCTTGTGCAATAGCCTTATTCCATGAAGCACTTGTAGTTTTCCCATCTTGGGATAGTACAAGCTTGTCTTGTGATGCACAAGTCTGATCAGGATACCATCTTCACCCAGAAAACCATAAAAAAGACTTCTTCATCCAAAAATACAAAAACACTTAATAAATTCAATGAGTTAGTGAGCCTAAGCCCTAATCTCAGGAATCAAGTTTTGGGGATCTTCTCCTTACTTGAGCGTGCTTGTTCTATTATTCCATCTTGGAATGTAGTGACAAGTATACATTCCATAGAAAAGAGCTTGAGTTCACTTCCTTGTGTAACACTCATAAAAAACTCATAAAAAAACACTGAACAAACAATAAGCGTCTCCTTCGGGACTTCTTTTCTCATCTCACTTGCTCCTTACGTACGAACTTGATCCTACTTGTCAAGTTGCAAGACGGTTACGCACTCGTCGTCCGAGCCTGCAACACCTGAGCATTGACATAGGCGGTTCAAGCCTTAATACACAAGCAATCCTTTCCACCCCTAGTTAGGGGAACTACGACGACTCTGATCCTCATTGTCTAGATGAGGTACGTAGGCAGCGGGGTAGGGCCCGTTCGAGCACTCTTTTATTTTCCCTACATTTTCCCCCTTTCTTTTCTTTTCATTTCCAGTTCCGGTCTTTCTTTTTGCAGCAGTTTTCATTCTTTCACCCTTTGAAACAGTTTCTTTGCAAGCGTGGATCCCGTCGGGTACGACGGACGATCTGGGTGCTAATACCTTCCCAGGTCGTAACCGACTCCCGAACTCAGTCTCTTTGGTTCGCAGGACCCGTGTCCTTCCTCTTCTTTTCTTCTGGTTTGTGCAGCATTACCATTCCCGTTCCTTCGGGATAAAAATGCCTGGCTGGTAACTCTAACTTTTTCCGCGCCACTTTTACGTTTGTACCAGGATGGAAATCCAGGGAGCGACAAAGGGGTACCCTTTGGAATGTAGCGGTGGCAGGATTTGGCTCTTGGTGGAGCAGGTCATGGTCAGTGGTCCATGTATCCTGAAATAGAGTCATACGCCGCAGTTGTTGCAGTGAATCGTACTTTGGGTTAAAGCATAGAGTCATGTAAAACAAAATTATGTTAGCATGCTATGTTCTGTGGACTTTCGATATATACAACCTCATTGTAGGCTCCTTTTCCGTTTCTATGATAAAATTTATTGATCTTTTTTTTGCATAATGGACTTTTATTCTTGTTGTAGAATCTTTGTGCAAATGGCATTTGAAATAATAAAAAAAAATTACATATCTCATTGAGTTTTAATTTTGTGTAAAATTGTAATGAGCTCTTGTAAAATGCAGCTGGTAGAAATTTACAAATGGATAATAAATTGGGTATGAACATAAATGGAAATAAAATGTATATGAAGGATGAAAAAAGGTTTAAGGAAGTTGAGTTAAAAAAAGATTGGAATGGATTTTTTTTAAAATTGGTTTGAACCTTGATGGAAAATTTGGGAGTTTTGACATAGAACTTTGACATTGCATTTGAGATTGGAAACTTGGACTAAAAATTTTGAAAATTGACATGGGAATTTAGGAATTTAAAATAAACTTGGAATTTGACATGAGAGTTTGAAATTGACTTTGGGAATTTGAACTAAACTTGGAACATGTATTGAATTTAAAAAAAAATGAGAAAAATGAATTTTGACTTGGATTTAGATAATTGAATGAAAATATGGGATAGAAAATAAATGGAACTTAGAAATAAAACACTTGAAAATGAATTGAATATTAGAAATTATTTTTAGAAATAAAACTTAAAAATGAATTAAAATTAGAAATAGAAATTAAATTTAGAAATAGGAAAATAAATTAAGAAAAAAAAACAATTGGGAATTAAAACTAAATTAGAGATAGAAACTATAAAAAAAAGGTGAATAAAAATAAAAATAAAATTATATTTAGAAATAATATTTTAAAAATGAGGTGAAAATTAAAAATAGAAATAAAGTTGACTTTAGAAATAAAACTTTGAAGATAAATAGGAATAAAATTTAAGTTTAAAAGTTTAAGAATGAATTAAGAATTAGAAGTAGAAATTGAAATAAGAATTTAAAGTTAGAAACTTGAAAATAGAATAAAAATTAGAAATAGAGAAAAAACATGAAAATTAGTTAAAAAAATAGAAATGGGAAGTAGACAAAAAATAAAAAAACTTGGAAGTAAAAAGAAATTAAACTTAAGTTAAAATAATAATTTGAAAGCGGGTTAAGAAAACAGAGAAATAAATCCGAGAATTTACTGTCAACTGAGATGAATGTATGATGCGAAAAGTTAGGGGTATAATTTAGGGTGTGACAAACAGCCATAAGAATTGATAACTTTGGGGGTCCCTAAAACCTTAGAGTCTACCCAGTGAGTTCCGGATCAGAGTATCCTTCATCCATACCTCGGACTCGTGAATTCCTGTTATCAAAATTCTGGATTGATACCAGACCCTGATCTTGCGATCCTGGATTCTGACATTGCATATCATCTCATTTGCATTAATTGTTCATCTTGCATTTCATTCCAAAGCCGAAAACTCATTTCCTATTCCTTCATTCTTCAGTAAATCAAGCTGGTTTCCCGACGCCTGTATCGTTCTCGACGCCCGTACCTAAATCGAGCCAACACTAGAAGATTGATAGATGTGATTCAAGATGAACAAGCTGCTATGAGGGAAGAGATTGACTCGATCAAGAGCAAGATTAACCAGATTTATGAGGCCATACAAGCCTTGGCTAAAATGGTTGTGCCTTATCAGCAGCTAGCTACTCAAGCTCCTTTTCCGCCTCAGATGCTTTATCAACTACATCCACATCCTTTAACTGCTAACATTGCACCTGTTCCATACCAACAACCCGGTCAACAACAGCAACGCGCTCCTCAACAGCACCCAACATATCAACAAAGAGGATCTGACAGACACATTGATCCATTGCCTATGTCATATAGCGAAATCTTTAATGGGCTGATGGCAAGAGGAAATCTTACTTTGAGAGACATGCCACCTCAGGTTGGTACCTCCCGAAACTATGATGCCAATGCTCATTGTGAGTTTCACAAAGGTGCTCCAGGCCACACAATCGAGAATTTCAAGGCTTTCAAGCACCAGGTTCAAGATCTAGTCAACTCTAAGGATCTCACTTTCACTCAGAAGAATCTGAATGTTCAAGTCGATCCATGGCCACCGCATGGGGCCAGCAAGTAAAAGCTTTTGAAGGGATTGTTGAAGATCGAGCTGAATAGTCTCCAACTTTGAAGAAGTCAAATCAAGAGAAGTTCATTCCTCAAATCAAGGTTGTCGATGCCATTTATCATTTTTGCATTCTTGTTATTTTGTATTGTTTGTTTAATTACTATTTTCTTTGAACATTGTTATTCGTACTTGGTTTTGTTAATATTATGTTTATGCATGTTTTAAATCAATCTATTCGCATTCGCTCATCATTTATCATTTATTGCAAAAATCACAAAATATTCGCTCACTTCACTTTAGCAAGTATTTGAGGGAGGATGATGAAAACGAAATACTCATAACTGTTGCGGTATGTTTTCGGATAAAACCTTGTCAATGATGTACAAGCATTCTTTCAAATCCCCAAACATTGAAGAGATAAGGAGTTAATCCCTAGTCAACCACTTCGATCCTAGAAGTAGGAGTTTCTTTCGGATACAAACCCTTACGCTTAACCCGAGGTAGGGTAGTTGTTTAGTTAACATGACTACACCTTTGAATCGCAAGATGAGACATCCCGTCGGAGGACCATCAACAAATGACTTGGCAGTCACAACATTCAACAAAATACAAAAAATATAAAAAAGGAAAAAAACTAAGTTGAGCACCCGAAGGGAGACTTAGTCGACAAAAAAAAGAACAAATCAAAAGAGGAGCCCAGATCCTCAGCAAAAGAAAAACAAATATCAGTGACCACCAAATCAAGAATCAAAGGGTCACCAGCAAAATAAGATGACTGCCACTTCAAGCAAACTTTGAAGCTTCATCTTCGCTCTTACAACGTCAATACAAATGCATGTGTAGAAGTTAACTGAATGTAGGACTGGAGAACAATACGAAGAAGGGGTGGGTACAAATCAAACTTTGAGCCTTATATCCTTTGTTTCTCGAACCATTAACCAAACCACGTTACAACCCTCAAAAGACCTAATTGAGGCGCGGTTTATTCTGAAAGCATGCTACCAACAAGGTTGCGTAAATTGACTCCCATATATTTGCTAATCTTCAATCTCGTTTGCACATTATTCTTGCTGCATCTTTCACGCACTTTCTAAATCAGCACCACGTTTGGACCAACGGTCCATTCGTCACACTATCACAACATTCAAATAAATTGACTTTTTCAAAATTCGCATGAACGTTACATTAACACTACCATTTGTGTATGAATAATTTAGTTGCAATTCAGTGCTTGACATCAGTGTAATCCCAATAAAGGGCAATTGAAAGAGGAACCTGAATTAACACTTCTTCAAAATCAGCTCAATCAGGGGCAAAACCATTCTCAAAAGCTCAATCAGGGGAAAAATCATCTTCAACAGCTCAATCAGGGGAAAAATCGTCCTAAACGGCCTAATCAAGGGCAAATCATCTTCAAACAGCTGAATCAGGGGAAGACACCTACCAAATCCAGACACTGGGGCAGATCATGTCATGGTCACTCTCAAAGTTTCCCAACCATAATTCTTTCCAATAACCTACAGACAGGGGCAAGCAAACAAGGAGCAAATCTTCCTATCTCTTTTCCCCAGCTGAACAAGCAGATCTTGTTAAGCGTTAGTAATCATTCAAAGTAAAGAAATCTTCATGTGCCAATTAAGTCGCTCCGCTCATCAATAAGTGATCAAACTTGGGGCATCCAGATTCATCTTCTGACCATGCATCGTCAAAAATCAAGTGTCGGGGAATCAAACCCTCCACCCACCCAAAGTCCAATCATCATTGGCAACTACCAGACCAAAAGTCCACCAAGCTGGCGCTTTTATCGTTTTGATCACCTCATATGCATCATTACGGATCATTTACATCAATCATTTACAGCATACACATCATTTGCATATATAAGTAAATCAACTTCTCATATCCCCAACATTTACGTTTTAACTTTCAGCAGTGCATAAACACTTGCATCGTATCTCCATCATTATGGAATACCATTTCAAAAACAAACAAGCATAGTTGCATAATTCAAGATCCAGGATCAACCCAAGATTCCAGGCCTTTCCCAAGCAGAAGTCAGGATCCAGGGTCGATCGGAGATTCCAAAGATTCTCCTAGGTGTTATTCAGTGGACGTCCCCGTTGGATATTTCTCTTCCAAATTATTTAATTTTTCTGTTACTCAGCATCGACCTAGAATCGAGTGTTGGGGTCGCATTATCATCCTTGCGGTGGTAAGCGATTATTTAATTTTCTGTTACTCAGCATCAACCTAGCATCGAGTGTTGGGGTCGCATTATCATCCTTGCGGTGGTAAGCGATTATTTAATTTTCTATTACTCATCATCGACCTAGCATTGAGTGGTGGGGTCACATTATCATCCTTGCGGTGGTAAGCGATTATTTAATTTTCTGTTACTCAGCATCGACCTAGCATTGAGTGTTGGGGTCGCATTATCATCCTTGCAGTGGTAAGCGATTATTTAATTTTCTGTTACTCAATATCAACCTAGCATCGAGTGTTGGGGTCGCATTATCATCCTTGCAGTGGTAAGCGATTTGTTTTATTTTCTGTTACTCAGCATCGACCTAGCATCGAGTGTTGGGGTCACATTATCATCCTTGCGGTGGTAAGCGATTTTTTAATTTTCTGTTACTCAGCATCAACCTAGCATCGAGTGCTGGGGTCGCATTATCATCCTTGCGGTGGTAAGCGATTATTTAATTTTTTGTTACTTAGCATCGACCTAGCATCGAGTGTTGGGGTCGCATTATCATCCTTGCAGTGGTAAGCGGTTATTTAATTTTCTGTTACTCAGCATCGACCTAGCATCGAGTGTTGGGTCGCATTATCATCCTTGCGGTGGTAAGCGATTATTTAATTTTCTGTTACTTAGCATCGACCTAGCATCGAGTGTTGGGGTCGCATTATCATCATTGTGGTGGTAAGCGATTATTTAATTTTCTGTTACTCAGCATCGACCTAGCATCGAGTGTTGGGGTCGCATTATCATCCTTGCGGTGGTAAGCGATTATTTAATTTTCTGTTACTCAACATTGACCTAACATCGAGTATTGGGGTCGCATTATCATCCTTGCGGTGGTAAGCGATTTGTTTAATTTTCTGCCACTCGGCATCCTTTTGGTGCTGGGGTCGCATTATCATCCTTGCGGTGGTAAGCGATTATTTATTTTTCTGTTACTCAACATCGACCTAGCATCGAGTGTTGGGGTCACATTATCATCCTTGCGGTGGTAAGCGATTATTTAATTTTCTGTTACTCAGCATCGACCTAGCATCGAGTGTTGGGGTCGCATTATCATCCTTGCGGTGGTAAGCCCTGTTCAATTTTCTGAAACCTGAGGGGTTAGATTGGTATATGTGCCATTCGTGACCTGGAAGGTTGAAGGGGATTGAACACAAAAGCCCAAAAATTTTCACTCGCCGGTGCGTAAAGTAAAGTTGATGACTAATTGTATATGCTTGAGTGGGCTTAAAGATGCCACTTGGAAGAACTGGAGATGGGCTTATAGATGCCATCCATAATATCAAGAGGTGATAATATCTTGTTGTTGATACTGGATATCAGTACTAGGTCTTCATATAGGCCGTCTCTGAATCGTTTATGCAACATGGTGAGAATTATCTCTTCTGGAAATATCCTGGATTAGGGAATAAATCTTAGTATAGATCGTTTGCCTACTATCCAAGAACAAATAGATTAAATCTTCTGAAAATATCATGGACTATGGAATGGATCTTCGTATAGACCGTTTGCCTAATATCCAAGAACAAATAGATTAAGTCTTCTGAAAATATCCTGGACTAGGGAATGGATCTTTGTATAGACCGTTTGCCTAATATCCAAGAAAAAATAGATTAAATCTTCTGAAAATATCCTGGACTAGGGAATAGATCTTCGTATAGACCGTTTGCCTACTATCCAAGAACAAATAGATTAAATCTTCTGAAAATATCCTGGACTAGGGAATAGATCTTCGTATAGACCGTTTGCCTACTATCCAAGAACAAATAGATTAAATCTTCTGAAAATATCCTGGACTAGGGAATAGATCTTCGTATAGACCGTTTGCCTACTATCCAAGGACAAAAGAATATCTGGATTAAATCTTCGGAAAATATCCTGGACTAGGGAATGGATCTTCGTATAGACCGTTTGCCTACTATCCGAGGACATCTTGAGTAATGATTAAGTATCAGCACTAGACCTTCGTATAGATCGTTTCTGATCTGTTGTGAATTGTTGATATTGTTTTATCTGCATATAACTATCCTGCAAAGAAAGGGTTAGCTTATGCAATATGCATGCATGTATGGTATGGTGCATCTAAGTAAATGTATTATGCATTTATGGATATGTTATGGTATGATGTAAATGATGTATGTATGAATCATGCAGCCTGAAGCGTCTGGATATCTTTGTATAACAACCGCTGGCTAGGGAAAATAAATCCCGATTCGTTGCTAAAGAATATGAGAACCTTGTTCCCGTCTTGTTTGATAGTATAGTATTTACAACCTCCCATCTTTGTTCGTCGTACTTCTATTGAAGGAATAAATTCCTGAGTATCCCGACTGAGGATAAAAGAGATGGACATAAATTCAAGGGGAGATGTAACTTGAAGTATCTAGATAGATTTGCCCTGCTAGGGATTTGTAGTTATCTTGTGGGGATGAACCGGCGAAGCTTCGTTGAACTACCATCCTCGTCTTTAGTAAATATTGTTACTGTATTTTATTCATTTTTGGTAAACATCAATCATATTCAAAAGCATACATACATTCAAACACAACCAATGGACGTTTTCGCTTATGTAAATAGGGTAAAAGTAAATCTGGATTCAAAGATGAAATTTTATTTATATTAGAAAGTGACCTATACACAGGCAAATTTGTACAAGGAGACAGAAATCCTAGTAAGAGGAATTCGCCGTAAAATTTTTTACAAAACAAAGAAACAACTATGTGAGAAATAATCCTTATTGAGTTTCAATTCCACTATTGCCATTATCTTCAATTATCTCATCTTCTACTGTTGAGACGGAAACGATTGGATTGATCTTTATCTGTTTGAGCTTGAGTTAGGTAGCACAACTGGTTGGAGTTACATGAGTGATCCAAACGAGACATAGTCATACGCTTTAATCCCTAACTTTTGCCTGGATTGCCCTTTCAGGTTTTCAATCCACCGGGATACCCTTTTTTGCCCAAGCCGCCTTTTCAGGTTTTCGACTTGTCGGGTGTACATTTTTTTTATATATATCCCTAATTTTTGCCCGAACCCTTTTGGTTCGCCGGGATGCCCTTATTTTTGCCTAGGCCAGTCAACCTAGCGGGTCTCTTTTTATGGGTAGTATTTTTTAACTATGTCTGCGTTTATAGGCTGTGGGAAGTCTTCACCATCCATAGTAGTAAGCATCATGGCCCCTCCTGAGAATATCCTCTTGACTACAAATGGCCCTTCATATGTAGGAGTCCACTTGCCCCTAGGATCACCCTGTGGTAGTATGATACGCTTGATTACCAAGTCACCAGCCTGATATACCTTTGGCTTAACCTTCTTATTGAAAGCCTTGATCATCCGTTTTTTGTACATCTGACCATAACAAACAGCTTCCAACCTTTTCTCATCAATCAAATTTATCTGGTCAAGTCGAGTCTGAATCCACTATCTTCATCCAAGCCTGCATCCTTCATGATTCTTAAGGAGAGTATCTGAACTTCAATGGGCAGAACTGCTTCTATACCATAGACTAAGGAGAATGGGGTTTCCCCTGTTGAAGTACGTATTGTAGTACGATAACCATGAAGAGCAAATGGTAACATCTCATGCCAATCTTTGTAAGTAACAGTCATCTTCTGTAGAATCTTCTTAATGTTCTTATTAGCAGCTTCCACTGCCCCATTCATCTTCGGACGATACGGAGAAGAGTTGTGATGCTTAATCTTGAACTGTGTGTAGAGATCAGTAATCATGGTATTGTTCAGATTAGAGCCATTGTCTGTGATAATCCTTTCAGGGATGCCATACCTACATATGAGATTATTCTTAATGAATCGAGCCACCACATTCTTAGTAACAGATGCAAATGAAGCTGCCTCCACCCACTTTGTAAAGTAATCAATAGCAACCAAGATGAAACGATGCCCGTTAGAAGCAATAGGTTTGATCTCACCAATCATATCAATGCCCCACATGGCAAAAGGCCAAGGAGCAGTCAACACATTCAATGGTGATAGAGGTATATGTACTTTATCAGCATAGATTTGACACTTGTGACATGTTCTGGAATGTTGATAGCAGTCAGCTTCCATAGTAGACCAATAGTAACCTGCTCTCAATATCTTCTTTGCCATGGTATGACCACTAGAGTGAGTGCCAAAAATCCCATCATGCATGTCTTCCATAATTTATGTTGCTTCCTTCTTATCCACACAACGAAGCAAATTCGAATCATGATTGCGCTTGTACAAAATTCCATTACTCAAGAAGAACTTAGCAGAAAACCTCCTCAGAAACTTCTTATCTTTGACAGATGCCCCTTCAGGGAACTCCTGAGTTTCAAGATATCTTTTCACTTCATAGAACCAAGGCTTCCCTTCTGCTTCTTCAGTGTCAATCTCATTGCAGTATGTAGGCTTCTCAAATCTATCAATAGTAATCTTGGGAGCTTCATCATCCCAGCTAATCTCAAACATGGATGCCATGGTGGCAAATGCATTTGCCAACTGATTCTCTCCTCGTGGAATATGTCCAAAGGTAATCTCGTCAAAATGTGGGATCAAAGACAACACATGCTCTCTGTAAGGAATGATATTTTCATGTTTGGTATCCCAATCTCCCTTAATCTGACTCACTACCAGGGCTGAATCTCCATATACGTCCAGGAACTAAATCTTCATCTCAATGGCAGCTTTGATACCCATGATACACGCCTCATACTCAGCCATGTTATTGGTACAATAGAAACAAAGTCTTGCAGTAATCGGGGTATGACAACCTTCAGGGGAAATGATCACAACACCAACACCATTACCAAGTGCATTAGAAGCTCCATCAAAAACCATAGTCCATCGGGATCCTTGTTCAAGTCCGTCATATTGTCCAGGTTCTTTGGTAATAATCATAATGTCTTCATCAGGGAACTCAAAACTCATTGACTGATAATCATCCACTGCTTGATGAGCCAAATGATCAGCTACCACACTACCCTTAATGGCCTTCTGAGTAGTGTACTGTATATCATATTCTGTTAAGATCATTTGCCATCTCGCTATACGTCCGGAGAGAGCAGGTTTCTCGAATATGTACTTGATTGGATCCATCCTTGAAATCAACAAGGTAGTATGAGTCAACATATACTGTCTTAGTCGGCGAGCAGCCCATGCCAAAGCACAGCAAGTTTTCTCGAGCAGTGAGTATCTTGTTTCACAGTCGGTAAACGTTTTGCTAAGGTAGTAGATTGCCTGCTCTTTTCGACCATACTCGTCATGTTGCCCAAACACACACCCCATTGAGTTGTCTAACACTGTTAAGTACATAATCAAGGGTCTTCCATCAACTAGTGGCATCAAGATTGGAGGTTCTAGAAGATATCTCTTAATTCCATCAAAGGCTGTCTGGCATTCATCATTCAATTCCATCACCTGATCTTTCTTTAATAACTTGAAGATTGGCTCACAGGTAGCAGTTAATTGGGAAATAAATCTTACAATGTAACTCAATCGTCCCAAGAATCCTCTAACTTCCTTCTCAGTACGGGGAGCTGGCATCTCTTGTATAGCTTTCACTTTCGCGGGATCTACTTCAATACCTTTTCCACTGATAATGAAACCCAGGAGTTTACCAGATCTAACTCCAAAAGTACATTTGTTTGGGTTCAATCTCAACTTGTATTTCTTCAACCTTTCAAACAGCTTATGCAGATAATCAAGGTGTTGCTCTTCATTTTGGGACCTGGCCATCATATCATCCACATATACCTCTATCTCATGATGAATCATATCGTGAAACAAAGCCACCATAGCACGCTGATATGTTGCCCCGGCATTCTTCAAACCAAATGGCATCACTTTATAACAAAAAGTGCCCCACTGTGTAACAAATATAGTCTTCTCCATATCTTCAGGTGCCATCTTGATTCGATTGTAACCAGAGAAACCATCCATGAAAGAGAATACTTTATGCTGAGCAGTGTTGTCTACCATAACATCAATATGAGGAAGTGGAAAGTCATCTTTGGGGCTGGCCTTGTTCAAATCCCTGTAATCTACACACATATGTACCTTACCATCTTTCTTAGGTACCGGTACCACATTTGCAACCCATTGAGGATAAGAAGTCACAGCTAAGAACCCTGCATCAAACTGTTTCATCACCTCTGCTTTAATCTTTTCTGACATTTCAGGACGCATGCGACGAACCTTCTGCTTCTTTGAATGACAGTCTTCTTTTACTGGTAAACGGTGAACCACAATGTCTGTATCCAACCCTGGCATATCTTCATAGGACCAAGAAAAGATTTCCACATAATCACGTAACATCTGAATTAATCTGCTCTTAACACCATCCTCTAATTCAGCCCCTATCTTGCCCTATTTCCTGTTTTCTTCAGTTCCCAGATTCACAACTTCGATTGGCTCTTCATGTGACTGTATAGCTTTCTCTTCTTGTTGTAATAACCTAGCAAGCTCTACAGGTACTTCACAATCTTCCTCCTTTCCATCTTCAGCTTGATAGATCGGATTCTCGAAATTATAATTGGCAATAGTAGAACAGTTATCAGCAGGATCCAGAGTGGATGAGGATCTGCATTTTAGTGATGTGGGTGTGTGTAAGAACACATAGCTGATAAAAGAAAAATAAAAATAAAAGACAGACAAAGGAACACAATATTTACGAAAACGAAACGTCCATTGATTTTTATTGAATGAAGTATGCAAATGAAATGACATCCCGAAACAAGCATACCATTGTGCCCCGGGTAAGACACAAGGCTTAAAAGTTTAATTGTTCAAAATTACAAACTTAAAAATAACAACACGGTAATAGTATTTACTCCTAACTAAAGGAGATAGGAGTAACGTCTTCGGTCTTCCAGTTGTTGAGCCCATCACCCACAGTAGGAAAGATCCAATCATCCAGGTTGTAGTCTTCACTATAGTCACCCACATCATTGATTTGATCTCTCATGACCCCTTGATTGGTGATACGAACAGCACGAGCACGACGAACAGCCTTCTGGGACTCTGCAGTGAAACCCAAACCAAACTTGTCAAACTTGTAAGGAATGTCAGGAAGCTGACCCCAAATAGTACAACCACCTTCTTCAACCATAGCTCTAGCATCTTTGAGGGAGGCCATTGTAGGAGGTACTTTGGTAACCACAGGAACTCTTTTAACAACAGGAGGAGCTTCAGTAGTAGGAACAACCCAAGGAACTACTTCAAATGTCTGGCAAGGAGTCTCAACATATTCACCTTCCACTTCAACATACTTAAATGTATTCACATGACTGACCATATATTCTTCTTCTCCATAAACAGTGACGATCTTTCCCTTCACTGGATATCTCAACTTCTGATGTAGAGTGGAGGTCACAGCACCTACCCCGTGGATCTAGGGCCGCCCAAGCAAACAAGAGTACGCAGGACAAATATCCATTACATAGAAGGTAGAATTGAAGACTTGAGAGCCTACTTTGATCGGGAGATCTATTTCTCCATGCACCACTCTTCTTGAACCATCAAAGGCCCTCACCACTATATTACTTGGACTTAACACAGCATCTTCAGGATTGAGTTTGTTCATAACCTCTTTGGAAAGTACATTCAATGAAGAACCATTGTCCACTAACACATGAGACAAAGTAGTGCCCCTACATTCAATGGAGATATGCAAAGCTCTATTATGGTTTCTCTTGGCAGGAGTCAAGTCAGCTTCAGAAAAGCCTAACCCATTATCATAAGTCAGATGTGCAACACAATTTTCAAATTGATCCACAGAAATTTCATTTGGTACATGAGCAGTCTTCAAGAACTTGATCAAGGCTTTAGCATGAGCCTCAAAACACAGCAACAAAGACAACATGGAAATTTTGGAGGGAGTATGCCCCAACTGGTCAACAATATCATAATCACTCTTGCGAATGATCTTCAGCACTTCTTCCATCTGTTTAGAAAGATTCTCAACAGTCGGTGCCTCAGCTTGTACAGGTTCTACCACATGACCTTTACCCCGAGCATCAGTACTTGGTTCAGAAGTGGAGGTAGTAGTTGGAGTAACTGCATCTTTTGAGGTAGCCAGAGGAGAGAAAATTCTTCCACTTCTGGTGATCTTACTAGATCCAGCAATGTTATCGACATCAAGGTTATCATCAGTAACAGGGGTATCAGTCAAAGGTTCCTACTT
Source organism: Lathyrus aphaca (assembly GCA_963966055.1). NCBI lineage: Eukaryota > Viridiplantae > Streptophyta > Magnoliopsida > Fabales > Fabaceae > Lathyrus > Lathyrus aphaca. The sequence goes on along the minus strand of OZ014520.1, from coordinate 335,481,071 downwards.
AACACCATGGATATAAACATCAGAACCGTAATTCCAGGGTATAGCTTTATCAGAAGTATAAGGAATAGGGCCAGGAGTGGTAATAATCATGGGAGGCACTCTAACTTCAGCAATAGTCTTCACCAGGCCTTCAACAGTAATTTTGATAGGACCCTTGGAGGTGATCTTGACAGCGCCTTTGGAGGTAATCTTCACTGGCACTTTATCAACCATGTCCACATCTTCAACCTTCGTACCTCGAGTTAGATGTTCACACATACTTTCCACAGAAGGTGTCCTCTTAAACAATATGGTGTAATTGTCCATGAGGCGTTGAATACCATCTTTCAACTTCCAGCAGCTATCAGGTTTGTAGGCACAATAAAAACAGTCTTCATTGCAACCTGGAAAGAATCCAGCTTGCACCAACTTCTTCTTGATAATAGATAAGGGAGTAGTCACATCTGCAACTGAGGAAACATATGAAACTTCATCAATAGCATTAACAGTCTTCTCATGATTGGGCATGGGAGCAGTAATCACATTTGGAGTCCCAGGAGGGTCAAATTCAATCTCTCCAGCTTCAATCATATCTTGAATCTTGTTTTTCAATATCCAACAGTTGTTGGTATCATGTCCCGGACAATTAGAATGATAGGCACATCGTGCATTAGGGTTGTATCGAGGAGAGGAAGTATTAGGATTCTGAGGAGGGTCCTTCAAAGTAATGAGTTCCCCTTTCAACATGTGTTGCAAGGCTTGGGCCAGTGACATGTTGATCTTGGTGAATTGTCTTCTAGGCTTCTGTTGATTGCTCTGTGGCAGCTCTGGTGCTGCAGGAGTAGGATTAGAAATGTGAACTGCTCCCACAGATTGGTGACTTCTGTTACGACTAGGTTGACCATACACAACATTAGACTCCTTCTTCCCACTAGGGGGCTTTTTTGCAGTGCTTGATGAAGAGGCACCCACCTGTATCTTACCACTTCTTATACCACTCTCCACACGTTCTCCAGTCATTATCAGCTCGGTGAAACCAGCTGATGAGCTTCCAATGAGGTGACTATAGAAAGGACCATTCAGCGTACTCAAAAACATATCCACTAGCTCCCTGTCAGTCAGAGGAGGTTGAACTCTGCCAACCAGGTCTCTCCATTTCTGGGCATACTCCTTGAAATTCTCCTTAGCACCCATTGACATGCTTTGGAGCTGCATGCGAGTAGGTGCTAAATCAGCAATATATTGGTATTGCCTATAGAAGGCCTCAGCAAGATCATTCCAATCACGAATATTGATGCTTTCCAGTTGATAGTACCATTCCAATTGAGCTCCAGACAAACTCTCTTGGAAGAAATGAATCCATAATTTCTTGTCAGCAGTATGTGGTTGAATCCTCCGGACATAGGACATTAGATGCAGCTTGGGACATGAGACACCATCATACACCATAAAAGCAGGAACCTTGAAACCAATAGGTATAACCACTCCAGATATTAAGCTCAGATCCTCAAAATCAAGCCCAGAAGATTTTTGTAACTCCATGGCATTCATCCTGTCTACCAGCATCTTGTACTTATCTTCATTAGGATCATGATAATAATTTGCTTCAGAATCAAAATCTCCCACAGTATCATGGAGACTGCCTCCCTCTTTCTCATAATTTTCAGACTCAGAATCATCAATTTGTTCCTTTGTCTTGACAGGACCTCTGAACCTTCTTCCCAGATTGATAAGGCCTCCTGATCTTCTAGTCTTCTTATTCTTCTTAGCCAGCAGTGTCTTCAACTCATCTTGTCCCTTGGACAAGTTCAGAATCAACTCTTGGAATTGTGCATTCTGAGCCTGGAGATCTTTGACAGTCTGTTCAAGAGCCACTTCTGCTGAAATAAACAGCGAGAAGATAAGATACTTGTACATAAGAAACCTGTGATGCAGTGATATGGTATGTAAATGCGTATGCAATGTTTTCAAGGACCGCAAGATTTAAATTTGTTTAAACAATCAAAAAGGTAAACTTTTATTAGTAATAAACTTGTTTGCCCCTTGGGCTTACAATAAAAATGAAATGAATACAAAAATGGGGTCTTAAGTCTCCCATGGACGTTTTCTCTTTGTGTTGAAGTATGAGTTGAGATTCCGCTCCTCGTGAAGTTGTTTTGTTAGCTCCAGGATTCTTTCTTGACTAGCTTTGAAATGAGTCTCAAAAGTATCCCTTTGCTCCTTCAACTGGATCCAGGATCTTTGTAACTCCTCCATGTCAGTGGGCATGGCTGGGTGAAGAATGATATAAGGAGTATCTCCTTCAGCAACAGGCTCCATGGTAACTGGCAGGATAGCAGGATATGGCATCATAAGAGTCTGAGCACGAGATCGCACCCATCTGAGATAAGGTTCCATAGGAATAGTGTACTTGGGCTCCAGAGTCTTGTTGTCAACCTTGTTCACTTTACCCCATGCTCGTATAAACCTTTGTCGATAACCTTGAAGATCGTTGTCGTAGTCGAACACAATACCCTGAATAAGCATGTCATGAGGACCATCACTCCGAGCATAACCAAACTGACGTAGAGCTAAGGAAGGATTGTAGGTAATGCCCCCTCTTATGCCAAGGAGTGGCACATTAGGGAACTCCCCACAACGGTCAATGATAGGGACATCCTCCATAGATTGAGAGCACCAATGAATATCTGAATGAGAAAGTGACATGATTCTTTTGGACCATCTGAACCCTTGTTTATTCTTCATCACTGATCGAGGAAGGTGAGAAATAAACCACCTAGACAGTAAAGGTATACAACACATCAGAGTTCCTCGTGCCTTTGTAGTACGGTTATGAAGAGAGTTTAAGATGTCTCCAAGCAATGTAGGCACTGGATTGCGAGCCAGAAATATGTTGATGGCATGTACGTCTATGAATTGGTCTGGATTGGGGAACAATACTAAGCCATAGATCAATAGGGCTAAGATCTCCTCAAAAGCATCAAAACTCATAGCCTTCAGGAACACTTGAGCTTTCTCCATCAATACCTTAGCAAGAATACCCTTAACTCCACTCCTTGTTTCTAGGACAATGTCTGATTTCTTCAAATGTAGGGCTGCAGCAATGACTTCAGGTTTAGGCTCTTTCTCTAAGCCTGTGAAAGATCTCTGATTGAGGATAGGTATACCCAATAGTTTGGAGAACTCCTCCATTGTAGGAACCAACTGATAGTCGGGGAATGTGAAACAATGATGTTTAGGGTCAAAGAACTGGAACAGAACACTCATTATGTCTTCATTGAATCCTAAAGTGACTAGATCCAGTAGGTGACCATGCCTCTTGATGAACTGGGAGTTTTCAGAAACTTGAGAGACCAATTCTTTAAGCTTAGGAGGTATCCCTACAAAGTTGATCCGGATAGTATTCCTACGAGCAGAAGCCATGACCTGCAACAATGAACAAAGATAAATCCTTTGATCCTTGAAAATGTTATTAAAAATGCTATGCTTATGATGCATGATGATGTCATAATGTTATGTTCAATCACAAACATGTGGCACACACAAACAAGTCATACCATAGCCCTAGGTTTAGAGGCTTGCATGAGGTTTAAAGGTAAGTACCCTCCCCTGAAGTTTAGTTGGTTCATCCTGTCCTAGAAAAGTAACCGGGTTCTAAGGGATCTCAATATCACTGATCCTTCCTAAGGGTGGTTGTTCAGTAGGCAACTTACTTGCCAACCAAAACCCTCCAAGTTTAGGATCTCAATGAGTGTAGTATCGAGTATCAACCAACTTCAGTCTTCACCAAAGCCGGTTATCTCACTACTTTCTAAAGGCCAAGATGGGATGACTAAGGTTCTAAAAGTTAGTTAGTGTATTGACAACATATGGCAGCCTCATATTATCCTCAACTTGCTTAAGGAATATAAGCACCAACCAAGAAGTCACACTAACTATAGCCACCAGATCAACCATGTCGGCATACGCCGTACAGTTTCCTTGGTCTATTGTCATTTACCTAAGGTACACTAGATCCGGGTTAGGATCTTTCACACATAAGAGCACCCAACAAGTAAAGTAAAGCAAACAAAGCAAACAAGTTTAAAGTGATCTAATTCCTAAGGGTACCCCTCTTTTATTAATTCCCCAGCAAAGTCACCAGTTCTGTAACACGGTGGGAGAACTGACTTTTCTATAAATGTTGCGGATAGCAAGAGTCGCCACCGACTTTTATTTTATCCAAAAGGAAAGGACATAAAAGAACAGGAAAGACCTTAAAAAGATTTTGAGTTCGGGGGGTAGGTTATATAAAGGGAAGGTATTAGCACCCTTTAGTTCTGTAACACGGTGGGAGAACTGACTTTTTTATAAATGTTGCGGATAGCAAGAGTCGCCACCGACTTTTATTTTATCCAAAAGGAAAGGACATAAAAGAGCAGGAAAGACCTTAAAAATATTTTGAGTTCGGGGGGTAGGTTATATAAAGGGAAGGTGTTAACACCCTTTATATCCATGGTTATCCATGGGCTCTTAGTTACTTAGCTCACTTTAAATTGTTTTGAGAAAAGTGTAGTGTGTGATTAAAAATTTTCTAAGTACTTTATAATGATCCTCGTATGGATGTATATAAAGACTTTGTTTTGAAAATTTGTTTGAAATGTGAAGTGTAAAAGAGTATATTGAAATGTGAGCAAGTACTTAAGAGGAACCTACCCTATGTTAAATATTTACTATTCTTATATATTCTTTCAATGGTAAGACTAGCCCTATTATTAAGGAATAGGTAGTCATTACCTTGGATGTGATAAGGGACATGTGGAGGGACATCTGAGTATAGGCAACTGTAAGGTGTCTTTAACAATTCGTAGGGACTTATCATCTTTTATTCGAAGGGACAAGATCATTTACCGTAGGCAACATCAAAGGGACTTGATCTTATAATCTTACAGGGACTTGATGATATTAGTGAGGGGACTTTGCTTTAAGACACCTTACTTGACCTTTAGAAGTAGGCAACATGAGAGGTAACCTTAGAAAGTGTAGGATGGCGATCAAAGATCGACTTACGTGTGTGAGTGTTTGTATTCATATATTTATCTTATTAAGTAAGTCATTCTAAATTAATTTTTAAATCACAAACATGTTATCACTCCCTATAATTACTAACCATGGCAAAAATATTTATAAACAATGAAATAACAACGATAATAAACCTACGACTATTACAAGGCTTTCGCAATTACATTATAATATGAATAATATATATATATATATATATATATATATATATATATATATATATATATATATATATATATATATATATATATATAATATAATAAATAAATAACAATTAAAAGGGTTAGCAACAATAATAATCATAAGAAAAAGAGGTTAGAACAAATATAAAGAATATAAAATTTAAGAGGATATTTTTAAGTTAAATAAGCAATTTTAAAGCATTTTAAAAGAAAATAAGATAATTAGAATGATAATAATAAACCATATAATAACTATTTACAAAACATGATTAATTATTTAATTATATATTAGAAAAATTAATTAAATTTAATATTTAAAGTTAAACAAAAATTAGGGTTAGAAATTAGGATTTGAAATTAGGGTTAATTTTACAATTAAGAAAATCAGGATTAGAGTTTTGATTATTTAATTTAAACTTAATTAAATTATAAAAAATATATACAATAATAATATAAACAAATTATAAAAAATAAATATAAACAATTTAAATTTAAAAAAAATTATGATTTTTAAAAAAATATGAAGTTGTATATATTTATATATTATTATTTAAAAATAATTTTCTTATGAAAATATAATTTTGGATTAATTATAAAATAAATAGATAAATAATAATAAAACAAAAATGAAGTAAAAAAAGAACTTACCTGGGGCAGGGATCGAACTCACGCCCTAGGTCATTACTTCCTTGGACCAACAAGGCTACCACCAGACCAGGCATGCGCAGGTGATAGAGTATGGACACCCATTCGTTTTCTCATTAACCTGCAAAATATCAACAAAAAAAAAAGAAGCAAAACAAAATGGCCTGGTGGGATTCGAACCCAGGACCATTCGTTCACAGGCCAATACACAAACCAACTGAGCTAACTGCGCGCGTTTAAAATTAAATCAACAACAAAACAATATATTTTAAAACAAATATTTGAATTTGATTTCAGCGCCAAACTTCATCTTCTTCACCAAATTTCCTGCGAATTTTCATACCACTTTTCCTGCGAATTCACCTGCGTGTTCATGAACCAGAAAATCTATTGTAAACACCCCAAATTTGCCCTCACTCATTTCACCATGGCTTGTGATTATTTTCATTTGCATAAGTTCAATCATATCATCTCATATTACATTTTTGCTTCACTGCATTAGTTTAAAGTCATCTGCGTCTAGGGTTTGTGATATGAGCAATCCCTGAGTTATCTGAGCCACCCCAAGGGTCTCCAATCATATCAAGAGGGTCCATGTATGTTCAAGCATCATATTAGATCCTCCCAAGATCAAGAAAGTCAGAAAATCACAAGAACTGAGAAAGGTATGGAAGCAGAGCCAAGTTTAACTACACAGATGACCTGAAATTAGGGTTTTTGTTTCAGAGACCATAACTCCAAATTTTTCGGTCATTCTTGTTTCTATTTGTCTCTATATGATATGAGGATCATGCACACCAATTTTCATGAAGAAATTCAATGGGGAAGGCATCTGATCAATAAATGACTTCTTGAACAAGTCAGTGCAAAATCAGGGCATCTGAGGCTCCCAATCACCCAACCAAAGGGTCTTCTCCATCATTTTGGGTGTATATGATCTTTATTTGATCTTAGAAGAAGTTATAAGTTCATAAAATTGAAGAATTTCAAGCCATTTGCAAAGTTGCCATTTTGGGAAAGTGACTTGTAATGCAAACTTGCCATTTTGGGAAAGTTTTTCAACCTCCTCTTTTTGATTCAAAAATGCTTCAAATGAAAAATTCTTGGTCATGAAAGTTGTAGATTGGATCATTCCCTTTTCAAAAAGTACAATAACTTGATCTAATTCATCATAGAACTCAAGTTATGGCCTTGCAAAGTTGGAAAAAATCACAAATTTTCACTTATGTACCAAAAAGGGAAACTTGCAAAAACTCATGTCAAACCAATTTGTGACCTCTAATTGACTTCTAACCATTACACAAACATCATACATGACCTATAATTCAGAATTTCCCAAGAAATTCTCAAGTTTCATGCCTTGATCATCAAGTATTTCAAAAGGGGCCAAAACCTTCACAATTTGCAAAACCACCCACAAACTTCATCCCACTTGCTATCTTGCCTCAATATGAATTCCATGGACCTCCCTAAAGCCAGCTGCGCATGACACCCCCTTTGTCCTTGGCCTGCCATGAGCCCATACCTCCAAAGACAACTTTGTTGACTTTATGCAAATTGAGCCATACCAATCACACTGCTCCACAACAACTCTCTGCCCAATCAGAACATGTTATGTGGACCTCAAGCAAGCCATTTCACACAAGAACATAGCCTGAGCTCTCCCACAAGTCAGCATACACAAAAATCCTCCCTCTTTGAATTTTCATTCGAAACACTCAACACAAACATCAAAGCTTAAAAATTCTTCCACCATTCATCTCAGCATCAACTACTGATCATTTCCCACCCTTAATTTTGCCCTAAAAGCCACCATATCAAAAACACAATTTCCTTCCCCCTTTGAACTGAACTTCATAAAACTCACAAACTATCCACAAAAAACTCCAACCAAGCATCAAAGCTTCTTCAGGGAGGTCATTGGAGGTGTTTTGAAGCAAAGAAGCAGCCTGAAAGCTCTAGGGTTGAAAGCTTCATCTCAGGTAGCCATGTGAAAACATTTTTCCAGAACATTTATTTTAAGTTCTTAATTGGTTGAGTTTGATCCCCTGAGTATAATGAACTTTAAATTATTGAAAATGGTGAAGAATTGAGGATGTATGGTCTGTCTGAAAGTTTTGCAATTTTTGTTCTTGGCTTCGAATCTTGTTAATGGTTGGATATAAATTTTGTTTGATGGTGGATTTAGGTTTTGGGGAGTGAAAGGATCAAATCTGGAGCTTTAGAGCTCCAGAAATAGCCTGGGGAGTGAGATTGAAATTCTCAGGGAAGGGTGTGGCCGGAGAAGATGACCGGAGGTCATTTCCGGCCACCTGAAAGTAATTAATGGGGTAATTAGGGTTAGGGCTAGGTTTAAACGTGGACCCTTGGATTCTCAGTTCCCGCGTGTGTTGGACGTCCCAGATCATTTCATTAACTCTTAATTATGGATTAAATATTAATTAATTAAAATTAGGTCAGTTTAAATGTCAGCCGTCTAGATACGCGCCAGTCAACCATTTCAAAACCCATATTGCATCCTGACTCTCCATTGTGTTTACTTTCCATTTAATTTGTTTTTATTTCATTTTTTCTATTTTATTTTGTACATTTTATTAAAAATAGCAAATGATATCAAAAAATTATGAAAATTTTTATCCAAACTTTAATTAATTTTCAGAACCCAAAAATATTTTTATTTTTATTTTTTTGCATTAAAAATTTATTTTTAAATCATTTAAATGTTATTTTTAATTAGTTAATGAGAATTAATTAATTAAAAATACATTTAGGTATTTAAAAATCACAAAAAAATTCAGAGAGTATTTTAAAACATTTACAAACATTTACAAACTCACAAGACAAATTTCTTTTTGGTTTTGATCATATTTTGCCAATTTTCACTTGAATTAGGGTTCTTTAATTTGAATATTTTTAACCCTAACTTCAAAAATTCATAACTTTTGATCCAAGTTGATTTTGTGAATGGTTCTTTTTGCATTGTGTTCTACATACTTTCAAGCTTCTAAAAACATTTTTGTTTTATTTTTATCTTGCATTTTCAATTTTTTTGGCATTTTCCCTTTAGGATCATCCTTAAAACCCTAGCAAACTTAGAAAAATCATAAGTCCCTTAGGGTTTAGCTTCTGACCTTCCCCTTTGGTTAGTGAACTTGTATAGGTTTAGGGTACCTTTGATTCCATTTTCAATTTTTTATCTTGTCATTTACTTCTGATTTTGAATTTTGCATTGCATCTTGTACATAAACCCTAATCTTTGCCTTAATTTGCATTCATTCCTCATATGCCTGCATACATGAACTTGCCATGACATTTTGTGCATCCACATGACATGTAAGACATATTAGGACATATTAGAATCATGTTTTATCATTGCATCATCCATTTGCCATGTTATGCATCCATTGCACTTCATAAGTTTTCATGAACTTTCATGCTTCCTTTCATGTCTCATTTGCATCTTCATCACTTGTATGATCATCCACATCTCATGACATCCATTTGTATCATCTCTTAGCATCATTTACATCATGAATTTGCTTCTGACTTTGGTTTTCATCTTTGCATTTCATCTCATTTTCATTTCATTTCATTTCTTGTTACTAACTTTTCAGGTGGTAAGTTACTTTGAGAAGTGAATTTGCCTTCACTTCTCATAATCTCTTCTTATCTCTTATGCATTCATTGCTGCATTTTGTATTTGTATTAGAGTGAGCTTTCTCCTTCATTCTCCTTCTCCTCTTTCTTTCTTCAAGCAACTTATCTTCTTAAGTGAAGTAAGTTGTCTTGCTTCTTGCTGCTTCTTTTCCTTCCATCTTGCTTCTTCCTTGGTGGCTCTCTTGAAGATCTTCTTGCAAGCTTCACAAAACCCTAGGAACACCCAAGCATGATCACAATTAGGTTTTGATTAGTCCCCCCCCACTAGTTTTACCTTTGTGTCATCTTTGTGCCTTCTCTTCTCATCTCTTAATCAAGGGCTAAACCTTAAAGGTTTTAAGACTTTGTGATTAAGGTTATGCATGTATCCTTCTATTAGGATAGAGTGTATAACTTTAATCCTAAGTGTTAAACCCTTAATGTGTTCAAATACTTTAATCAATTCACCTAATAATCATCAAGACATCAAGCTTGTAACTTGGGCCTTGCATTAGGGTTCTAATTCTTCCTTAATTGGTTAAGAAGGACTAACCCTAGTGTTAATAGACAAGTCCCCCTCAAGCTGTCTTACAGACCATAAAATCCACTTCTTAATCTTACCATTAACTAAAATCCACTTTAATAAAGGCTTTGTTTTGTCATGAGGTTAATCCCTAATCATGGATTAAGTTGAGGAGCTTTTCTCAGCTTAAATGTTCTCATCTATTATCCTTCTATTAGGATGGTGTAATGGGTCCATTAAATCCTTGATTATGGCTTAAACTCATTACTTAACACCAAACAAAAACTCCAAAAAAACATCTAAATAAATACAATTAGGTTAATGATCTTAGTCCTACATCATGGTGATTAAGTGTGGGGTGTTTACTTCATACTTAAGGTATTCTCATTACCCCTAATCAGAGGGAGGATGTGATGAGTTTACTAACTCTTGGTTTAGGCTTAAGCTCATTATCTTATGACAAACACAAAAGGCAATAAAAGATTAAAAGCATCAAAAACACACAATAATCGTCTCCTTCGGGATTCTTTTCTCACCTCATTCACTCACAAACGAGAACTCGCTTCTTCCGTCTAATGCAAGACAGTTTGCACCTGAGCCAGACTGGTCATACACTTGAGCATAGACAAGTAAGCAGTTCACAAGTCAATTTTTCTTTCAGTCTCTTTGAGTCGAACTACGGTGTTCTGACTTCCTCATTTCACAAGAGGATATGTAGGCATAACTTAACAGTTATCGAACAAAAGTCTTTGTATATCCCCCCCTCTTCCAGCATTATTCTTTAAGCCTCATAGTCTTGAGCTTCACACTCTTTCCTTACACTGACACTCTTTACTTCACTTCACATTTCTTTTGCACTGACACTTGCATTCTTTTCCAGCTTTTGCACACAAAATAGCACTGACACTACCCCTTTAAAACACAAATCTTTTAAACGTGGATCCCGTCGAGTACGACGGACAATCTGGGTGCTAATACCTTCCCAGGTTGTAACCAACCCCCTTTCTCAGTTTCTCTGGTTCGCGACCGTCTTATCCATCTTTTCTCAGGTTTATGCAGCATTACCTTTCCTTCGGGATAAAAATGCCTAGCTGGCGACTCTTTTTCAGTTCACCCTTGTGTTCTCTCTTTCGCCGACCGTTCGCGTCTGTACCCCTCTTGGTCCTATGTCATTTGGCGGGAGTGACAGCTTGGCGACTCTGCTGGGGACCCTTATATTGGAACCAGGGCTTTTGGTTCTTTTTGTGGGTTCCTCTTAGCTCTTGTTTGATTTGTGTTTATTGGGGTGTTATGTGCTATGTGTGTTTATTTATTTTTGCTATATTTATTGCTTTATGTACAGCTTTATTTACTGCATTCTTTACAGTCTTATGCATATTTCATACTGTCTGTGCTGGATCTGGTTTTCTGTTTTGATGGGTGGGGTTCCATTGAGAGTTTAAGGTCCTATACCTGGGACCTGAGAGACACCTAGGCTAGAGTGGTTCATGTTCTTTTCCATTCCATTTCGGTCTGGTGCGGGAATATGAAACACGGTTCAGATGTGGGTTTCTTCTTGAGAACTCTGTGCTACAGATTTCCTGTAGTGCTAGGGCTACCTAGGAAGCCTGCTAAGTCTGGATGACCTTTATTATGACCTTCAGAAGATGAGGTGAATTAGAGGAGGATCTTTTATGGTTATTGTAAACACTGTACCTCCGGGTTAGAAGTGTTTACACTTCTCATAACTGATCCAAGTCTGAGGATCCTTGTTCTAGAACACTACCTGTGAGGGGGTTGGGGCTGTTTACAGGTTTTCAGGAACCCTTAGCCACATCATGCCTTGTTATTGTTTTGTTTAAGAGTACTCAACTTTGGACAGTTCTTGTGATTAACCCTGGACATGTGACTCTTTATTTGAGTCCCCCACCTTGGTTACTGGATTTCTGAGCCTCCATCTGGACTTTTTGAGCATACATGGGCCTTATATCAAGACAGATAATCAGATCCAGCTTGATCATAAACTCTTGCATATCATTTGCATATATCATCATTGCATCATTTGACATTTGTTTATTTGCTTTTCAGGGTATCCATTTCATTGTATTTTGGTTTTGGTTTTGAACCCTTCTTCTGCATAGACCTCTGCTTCAGCTGTCTTCATCAGTTATCTGCTTTAGTTATCTCCATCATCACCAGCATCAGTCTGTCAGTGGTTCACTTCCAGCATCAGTCTGTGATCTGTATCAGCACTTACCTTCAGCTTCTTCAGCAGCACTCATGACTACTCCCAGGAAGAGTAACATATCCTACCACTTTTTTGAGCCTATGTTGACTGGTATCAGGCAGGTCCAGTCACTCATCACACCTGACCACACACCCCTATTTAGAGAGCACTATGGAGGTATCCTGGACATGGTTATGGACCTTGATCCTTCTCATAGGAGCATGATCCACACATGCTTGCAGTTTTATGACCCTCCTTTGAGATGTTTTACCTTTCCAGACTTTCAGCTAGGGCCTCTACTGGAAGAGTTTTCTTCATTGATTGGAGTACCTATCAGAGGTGGAATCCCTTTCAACCCAGAGATGACTTCTCCCAGAAATGAAGAGATAGCAAGGGCACTGTATTTAGAGCCTTCCCTTATTGAGCAAAGTATGACAACAAAAGCTGGGATTCCTGGTTTGCATTTAGACTTCTTGATCTCTCAGGCCATCCTGAAAGCTTTATTGGGAGAGTGGAGGGCAGTCTGTGCACTGTTAGCCCTCAGCATATATGGGGCTATACTATTTGCAGATGAGCCCAAATTTGTCAGCAAGAATGTCATCCATCTGTTTCTTCTAAAGAACCCAGTACCCACACTGCTAGGAGATTTTTACTACTCCATTCATCAGAGGAATGAGAAACAGAGGGGGAAGTTGGTAAGATGTTGTGCTCCTTTGTTTTACACCTGGCTGCTCAGACACCTGCCTAAGTCAGATACTTTCTTGAATCCCCACCAGCAGAAGAATTAGGCCAAGAGGTTCATTGCCTTGACTCCAGATGATATCAGATGGTGCACCCAGAGCACTAAGGGCAATGACATTATCACCAGCTGTGGACAATACCCAAATATGCCTCTGATAGGAGTGAAGGGTTGCATCAACTACAATCCTTTACTGTTTAAGAGACAATTGGGATATGCCTTGGTTCACCCTCCCAGAGGATAGGATTTAGCTGAGACCCTATATTGTGAAGTGCAACCTAATTCAGCTATTGTTAGACAAGCATCCTGGGCTTGGGATAACATCCAGACAAAAGGGGTAGCTATTCTTGGAAGATGTAATAATGTTGCTTCAGCTCAGTACTCAGACTGGTCCCGTACTAGAGCTTAGATTACTAGAATGCCTTTCACCTTGGAAGTCATACCTGGGCCATCCATAGTGCAGCCTGCAGCAACAGTTAGCCTGGAGGAATTTGAAAAGTTGAAAGAAAGGAATGAGCAGCTATCCCAGGCCTTGAAGAAGACTCTTTGGGAGAGGAGTGATGGTCGCCTGGACATTGAGAGGTTGGAAAAGCTCAGGGTGGAGCATCTTGCCAAAATTGAGAAGACAAAAGACTACATAAGGAAAGTAAGGGCTGGGGAACAGATATTGAAGAATGCCTGCAAGGAGGCCAAGATTCAGAAAGCTAGGGTTGAACACTATCTGCAAGAGAGTCAGGCTAGATGGGTCAGGATCACTGAAGCCCGTACACAAGAAGACCAGAAGACTCAAGCCAAGATTGAACAGTTGGAGGCCAATGGGAGGAAGCAGTAGGAAGCTTTGTTGGCAGCTCAGAAAGAGATATCAGAGTTGAAGCTCAGAGCAGGATTGAAGAGATCAAAAGACCAGGACAGGCATAAGAAGCTAACTACTGCTATTGCTACTAGGAACCTCCTCATTAGGACCTTTACAGAGCACCCAGCTGGTCCAGTGACTGAGGCACTCCTGAAGGAGGTCAGAGAGGATGAGTTTGGACTGGATGTCTGATTCTTTGCTTGTTGTTTGCTTCCATTTGATGTGCTTTTCCTTTTGTTGTATTTTGACCCTCCATGGGCATGTATTGTAAAACAAACTATGTGTTGATCACCATTTGTAATATATTTTAGTTTGTTTTCATTTGGGCTTTTCTCTCAACAACATCAAGCATCTTCCTCGAGGTCTGGAAAGGTCAAAACCAAGAACCAAACCGGATACCTTGGAAAACAAATAAGCATACTGCATTGCATACTAACTTTGTTTTGTTTTGTAGGTTTTGTTATTATCATTGTTTCTAACTTTTTTGTGATCTCAGGAAACATTGCTCGTCGCCGAGTGTTCCCTGTCAACCGCGCACACCGGTACCCGACTCGTAACAATCGTCCCGGCATTCTAATGGAACAAGTACAGCAGGATCTGACTGAGGTCAAAAATCAGATGGCCAATGAGAAAGTAGAGATGAGAAATCAGATGTCTCAGTTTATGGCAGTGATGACTAGCTTGGCCCAGAGTCAAGAAAGGTTAAGAGAGCTAGTGGAAAGACAAACTCCTGAGGAACCTCATCTTGGAACAGGGGGAACCAGCAACAATGAACGGGGACAGCCTCGTATTGACCCACGGGAGTATGGACCTCATCTGAATCCAGAAGTTAACATCCCAAGAAATGGTCAAGGTAATGCTACTGGGGGCCAAATCCTGCAGGAGGATCCCCAGGGAGAACAGTTTACTGTTATAGGGGCAGGAGATGAGATATATGACAGGAGATTGGACGAGATTGCTAAAAGGTTAAGATCTTTGGAATCTCAGAATTCTTTGGGCTTCGATGTGATGGATATGGGACTAGTGGATGGGGTGAGAATTCCCCACAAATTCAAACCCCCATGCTTTGAAAAGTACAATGGTACCTCCTGTCCTCGCACTCATCTGCAGTCTTTCTTGGGAAGGCTCAAAGCTTATACCATGGATGAAACGTTATGGATGTTCTACTTTGAGGACAGTCTGACTGGAGCTTCGAGAGAATGGTATTCGCATTTGTCTAGGGCCACCATAAGATGCTGGAAGGATTTGGCCGAGGCTTTCATCCGTCAATATCAGTACAACCTGGACATGGCTCCCAATAGAACTCTTCTAATGGGCATGTCTCAGTCTTCCAGAGAGAGCTTCCGGGATTATGCTCAAAGGTGGAGACAGCTTGTTGCTGCTGTCCAACCACCCATGTCAGAAAGGGAAATGGCTGACATGTTCATGAACACATTGCAAGGGACTTATATTGATAGACTTGTTGCCTTCTCCTCTACCAGTTTTGTTGATGTGGTCATAGTGGGTGAGAGGATTGAAAGTATCTTAAAGATGGACAAAATATCCGACAGTGGTGCAAGTTCCTCCAGCAATCCCAGAAAACCTTTTGTGGGACCCCGAAGGGCAGGTGAAACAAATTTCATTCATACAAGCAGGGGCGGGCCTCAGTATGCTCTCCGGTCCGTAGCAGTTGTTACCATCCCAGCTCCAATTCCACAACAATCATCATATCCTCAACAACAACAACCACAGTATCAACAACAAGCTCATTATCCGCAACAAAGGTCGTACGACAACAGAAATAGCAACCAGCAGCAGCGCCCCTTCCAACAAAGGCCAACACAAGTAAACAGGGTAATTGACCCAATCCCAATGCCGTATGCTACACTCTTGCCACAACTCCTAAAGCTCAACCTAGTTGAGTTAAGGACGTTGGCACCTCCGGATCCTCTCAATATACCAAAGAATTATGATGCAAATGCCAGGTGTGCATTCCACTCAAACGCACCGGGGCATAATTCTGAAAAATGCAGGGGCCTACAGATGAAAGTCCAGGATTTTGTGGACTCAAAAGCTCTCAATTTTGCGCCTCCTCCGAACGTCACAAGAAATCCAATTCCTAGTCACAATGGGCCTAGGATTAATGATATTGAGGAGGGCAAACCATCCACATTAATTAACAGTGTTGCACAAATCCGAACACCCTTGGTTGAAATCAAAGCTCAGCTGTTAGAATGCCAAGTGTTCCCCGGATGTGAGACCGGCTGTGGGTATTGCAACATTGCCGTTAATGGATGTGAGATACTGAGAAACGGCATAGATGGCCTCATTAGAGATGGCATTCTTCAGATTACAACAACAATGACTACAACTCCAACAATTCCTTCATCAACAATCACAGATACTCCTACAATGTCAGCAACCATTGTTCCAACAGATTCTGCTACAACTCCAACAATTATTCAATCAATCACTTCAACGGATACAAGTTCAGTCACAATTCCTTCTACAACGACAACACCTATTACTCCATCAGTTCCTGCTACAACTTCAACACATGTCCAATCAACTCCGTCTACAACATCAGCAACAGTTAATGAAAGCGTCTCAACGGTTACGATATACTAGGATCCCGCAAATTTTCCTTCCAACAACTCACAACAAATGGCTACTCCTGTCAGAGCTCCAGTTCTCATATATTATGATCCACACACCATTGTAGTCCCCTCTGCAGCTGCTATCAATCCGGTCACTATCACAGTGCTTGGGCCAGTCCCTTACGAAAGCAATAATGCCATCCCTTGGCATTATGGCTCAGACCTATACTGCGAGGGGCAGAAAATCACTTTAGAGTCATCAACTTCTTCACCTCAGATAGACAATGTGGGGGGAGGCGGAGGCTTCACTAGAAGCGGACGTCTCTTTGCCTCACAAATACCAAGACCCATTGTTGAAGCAGAAGCTGCTGCTAAGGCAAAAGGGAAGAACGTGGTGCAAGAAGAACCAGTTGCTAAAGAAACTTTGAAGACTCCTTTTGATCAAGAGGTTGATGAATTCATGTGGATAATCAAAAAGAGAGATTATAAGGTGGTGGACCAGCTTCACCAGACACCTTCCAAAATCTCCATACTATCATTGCTAATGTGCTCCGAGGCTCCTCGGAATGCACTATTAAAAGTCCTGCACGCAGCTTATGTGTCGGAGGAGATTACTGTCAATCAGTTAGAAGTTGTGGTTGGAAATGTCAACGCTAGTCATGGACTAGGATTTACCAACGCTGATCTAACAACGGAAGGTCACAATCACAACAAGGCTTTGCACATTACCTTGGAGTGTAAGGGTGCATTTCTTTCTCACGTATTGGTGGACATAGGGTCATCACTCAATGTCCTACCCAAGAAAGCCCTTGTGAAGCTGGAGTACGATGGCTTGGCACTGCGCCCAAGCAACTTGGTAGTGAGAGCCTTTGACGGTTCTAAAAGATCAGTTCTGGGAGAGATAGAGTTGCCAATAATGATTAGCCCACAAGTTTTCAAAACGACCTTCTTTGTGATGGATATACAGCATGCCTACAGCTGTCTATTGGGTAGACCATGGATACACGCCGCTGGCACCGTGACGTCAACCCTTCACCAGAAGTTAAAATTTGAGTGGGAGGGCCAAGTCATTACCATTTGTGGGGAAGAGGATATATTTGTTAGTCAGCTGGCTACTTTCAAATACATTGAAATGGATGGGGAGATCCATGAGACCATGAGTCAAGGGTTTGAGGCCTTGAACATCAATGAAGCATCTGCTGTGTCTGGGACTTCCATCACATCATATCAACAAGCCCGGAAGGTTGTTGAGAAGGGTACCGCTCAGGGCTGGGGCAAGTTGCTGCCAGTTGAAAGGAAAGATGATTGATTCGGGTTGGGTTACAGACCAACTCGACAAGATCAACCAGAGGCTGCAATGGAGCCCAAGTTTGTCAGTGGGGGGATGCTCACCCCGGATGCTGTGAACAGTTTGGAAGATGAGTCAGAAGACGAGCGCAACATGGAAAGCTGGATACGTCCAAGGATCCCGGGGAACCATGTCTCAAACTGGTCTTCCCAGGAAATTATAAGAGTTACTCCTGCAGAGTAATTATTATTTCATGTCTTTAAAGCATGCATCAAGTCCTGCATCTTGCCCGAGATGTCAGGGCTCATTTTGTAATCGGCTCATCTTGTATTTTGTGCAAACGATCAATTAATGAATATCATGACATCTTTTGCAAATGAGTCTTTTCTTTTCTGCTCACTGTTTTTCATTTTTCATTTTTTGTACAAAAATAAAATGGCAATGTTTTTCAAAATAATAACTTCATTTTCACTTTTTTCTAAACAAGATAAAACTGATCACTAAAATAAACAAATCTAAACCCTTGCAGAGAGTGCCCTCTAGACTGCACCGACAACAACACTGCTATGACTTCGTATGACTTTGACAATCCGATTAATCAAGCTGATGAAGGGGTTGAAGAAGATTATGAGCTACCTGAGGAGTTAGCCAGGTTGTTGAGACAAGAGGAGAAGGTGATAACCCCTCATCAGGAGGAGGTTGAGACGGTTAATCTTGGTACAAAAGAAGACTTGAAAGAAGTGAAAATCGGGGCCTGCGTGCAAGATTCAGTGAAAGAGCAACTTATTGACATGCTTCGGGAATATGTGGATGTTTTTGCTTGGTCTTTTCAGGATAAGCCAGGGTTGGACACCGACATTGTTATGCACAAGCTGCCTCTAAAGGAAGACTGTCCGCCAGTAAAACAGAAGTTGCGCCGTACTCGCCCAGATATGGCCATGAAGATAAAAGAAGAGGTACAAAAACAGTGGGACGCCGGTTTCCTTGCTGTGACTAGTTACCCGCTGTGGGTTGCTAACATTGTACTTGTGCCTAAGAAGGATGGCAAGGTGAGGATGTGTGTGGATTACCGGGACCTGAACAGAGCCAGCCCGAAAGATGACTTCCCTTTACCTCACATTGATGTATTGGTCGACAATACGGCTCAGTTCTCGGTTTTCTCCTTCATGGATGGATTTTCAGGATATAATCAGATCAAAATGTCACCTGAAGACATGGAGAAGACAACTTTCATCACTCCCTGGGGCACATTCTGTCATAAGGTAATGCCATTCGGACTGAAGAATGCTGGTGCCACTTATCAACGGGCTATGGTAACATTATTCCATGACATGATCCACAAAGAAATTGAATGTTATGTGGATGACATGATTGCCAACTCCCTCACAGAAGAAGACCACCTGGTGAATCTGTTGAAGTTATTCAAGCGTGTGAGGAAGTACCAAATGAAGTTAAACCCCAACAAGTGCACATTCGGGGTGCGATCCGGTAAGCTGTTGGGATTTATTGTAAGTGAGAAAGGGATTGAAGTTGACCCTGATAAAGTTAAAGCCATTCAAGAAATGCCTGCACCGAGGACTGAAAAAGAAGTATGGAGGTTCCTGGGTAGATTGAACTACATTTCACGGTTTATATCTCACCTAACAGCAACCTGTGAGCCTTTGTTCAAGCTGTTAAGAAAAGAGCAAACGGTCAGGTGGGATGAAGACTGCCAGAGGGATTTTGACAAAATCAAGGAATACTTACAAGAGCCTCCGATCCTTATGCCTCCAGTTGAAGGAAGACCTCTAATAATGTACTTGATAGTATTAGAAGGGTCAATGGGGTGTGTGTTGGGCCAACCTGACGAGTCTGGTCAAAAAGAGTATGCAATATACTACCTAAGAAAAAAGTTTACCGACTGTGAACAACGTTATTCACTGCTCGAGAAAACTTGTTGTGCTTTAGCGTAGGCTGCTCGCCGACTAAGGCAGTATATGTTGACTCACACTACCTTATTGATCTCCAAAATGGATCCAGTCAAGTACATATTTGAGAAGCCAACACTTACCGGACGGGTTGCAAGATGGCAAATGATTCTCACAGAATATGACATTCAGTATACATCTCAAAAGGCCATCAAAGGCAGTGTACTGTCTGACTATCTAGCTGAGCAACCCATTGATGATTACCATCCTATGAGATTTGACTTCCCCGATGAAGACATCATGTTCATAAAAGCAAAAGATCATGAAGAGCCTATTCACACTAAAGGGCCTGACCCAGAAGAGGAATGGACTATGATGTTTGATGGGGATGTTAATATGAATGGTCGTGGTGTTGGTGCAGTACTCATTACACCTAAAGGGGTTCACATGCCTTTCTCGGCAAAACTCACTTTTAACTGCACTAACAACGAAGCTGAATACGAAGCTTGTATTATGGGTCTTGAGGAATCCATTGACCTCAGGATCAAGACTTTGACTGTATTCGGGGATTCAGCTTTGGTAATCAATCAAACCAACGACAAATGGTACACTCACCGGGAGCATCTGATTCCATACCGGGATTATACAAGGAGGCTACTCACATTCCTTACAACTGTCAAACTTGAGTATATCCCTCGAGATGAAAATCAGTTTGCAGATGCTCAGGCTACCATTTCATCCATGATCAAAGTTCAAGCTGTCAACTTTGTGCCTCGGATTTCAGTATCCAGACTTGACAGACCAGCATACGTATTCTCTGCAGACCTTGCTAAATATGATAAGCCTTAGTTCCATGACATCAAATGCTTCTTGGAGGATCAAACATACCCACCTGGGGCATCTTCCAATGATAAGAAGACATTAAGAAGGCTGACTAGTAGTTTCTTCCTGAATATCGATGGTTCCTTGTACAAAAGAAACTTTGATATGGTACTCCTCAGATGTGTTGATAAGACAGAAGCAGACTTACTGATGCACGAGGTGCACGAGGGATCTTTTGGTACCCATGCTGGAGGGCATGCTATGGCTAAAAAGTTGCTAAGATCAGGCTATTATTGGATCACAATGGATGCAAACTGTTGTACTTATGCCCGGACGTGTCATAAATGCCAGATTTATGCAGATAAAGTGCATGTGCCTCCGAATCCTCTGAATGTGATGTCTTCGCCCTGGCCCTTTGCCATGTGGGGCATAGATATGATTGGCAAGATTGAACCGACTGCTTCAAACGGCCACAGATTCATCCTGGTAGCCATTGACTATTTTACCAAGTGGGTTGAAGCAGCTTCCTATGCCAATGTCACCAGACAAGTGGTAGCCCGATTCCTGAAGAGAGATATCATTTGTCGGTATGGAGTGCTCGAGCGAATCATTACTAATAATGGTTCCAACTTGAACAATAAAATGATGGCAGAACTATGTCGGGACTTCAAAATCCAACACCACAATTCTTCTCCTTAGATGCCAAAGATGAATGGCGCTGTAGAGGCGGCTAACAAGAATATCAAGAAGATTGTGCAGAAGATGGTGGTCACCTACAAATAATGGCATGAGATGCTACCATTTGCCTTGCATGGGTACCGTACATCAATCAGGACGTCCAATGGGGCAACACCGTATCAACTTGTGTATGGTATGGAGGAAGTCCTACCTGTTGAAGTTGAATTACCCTCCTTGCGGGTACTAATGGATGTCAAACTAAATGAAGCAAAATGGGTCCGATCCCGGTACGAACAACTGAGTCTGATCGAAGAAAAGAGATTAGCTGCAATCTGTCATGGGCAGCTATATCAGAAAAGGATGAAGAAAGCCTTCAATCAGAAAGTCAGGCTACGGGAATACCAAGTGGGAGATCTTGTGCTGAAAAGACTCCTCCCTCCTCATACAGACCACAGGGGCAAGTGGACTCCGAATTACGATGGTCCATTCATAGTAAAGAAAGTTTTATCTGGTGGAGCACTGATGCTCAGCACTATGGATGGTGAAGATTTCCTGTCCCCTGTGAATTCAGATGCAGTTAAAAAATAATTCGCATAAAATGACCCGTTGGACACAAAAACAGAATGTAAGTCCAGGCAAAAATAGGGCATCCCGGCGAGTCAAAAATAGAATAAATGACTCGGGCAAAAATAAGGGAAAATAAATAATAAAAAATGTACACCCGCTGAGTTGAAAAGCCACATTGGACAGCTCAGGCAAAAAAGGGTATCCCGGTGGATTGAAAACCCGAAAGGGCGATCCACACAAAATAAGGGAATAAGCGAACAACTGCATTCTAAATTCGTTTGTATCACTTACAACATGGCAAGCTTCGAAAGGTTCGAGCATCGGTCAGAATCGGCCTTCTTCAAAAAGCAGGATGAGAAGAACGTCAATGTTATACGAGTCATAGCAAGAGGGAAGCTCACTGAAGCGTCATCAACATTGCCAGCATCTTTTATTTCTCTATTTGTAACAATCTCCTCATTTCAGGGGATCTGTTTCTTTGACTGTATTTGCCCATTCAGGGCACACAAATTAATAAAATCAGATTTTCAGTCACGTTTCGTCTCGTACATTTTATTTTCATTTGCAAAATGTATGATGTCCTTAAGATATTGATTGCGTAAATACAGATGCGTCTTTTCTAAATTACATGCTTACAGGAAATATATTTGCTCCCGGGAGTGTTTAAACTCCTATGATGGAATCCAGTAAGGGATACCTCGGGATACTTGTGTGTTTCTTTGTCATAACAGGATTGCAGGTATTCAAAGTGCAACATGGGGCATGAAAGCTTCTCCCCAGCAAGCTGCCAAATCATTATTTCCTCAGCACATCTTTCGAACAACATCAGAGATGCTTTCTCCCCATCAAAGTTACCAGGCATCACTTCTCCAGTACTTTATCCAGAGCAGCATCAGAAGGGGCTCATTTCCCCAGCTAAGTGCATCATCCTCAGCAGGATCCCCACAGAAATCTCTAGGAAGATCGTTCAGTGATCATTCCTCCCCAGCCAAGTGTTAGGCAGGGAATCATCTCCCCGCAGAGTTTCAACCTCTATCCAGAAGAGCAATGTCTGAAGATCTCACAACAAAGTGACGAAAGCTTCTGCAGGCCCCAGCTGGGCTCCTCATCACCAAAAATAGGTCTATCAGTGACCTGTTTCCCCAAGCAGTCATACATCTTATCAGATCTACCAATGATCTTTTCCCCTAGCTGGGGCATTCTTTCAAAGCAGATCAGCCAGAGATCTTCACAGCAACGGGATCCGAATCCCAGTTTGGTGTCTTTGCACAATCATAGCATTCGCATCATATTTCCCCTCGGAGCGTATCATTCCGTCTAAATACGGAGCATTACGGCAAAAATCAAACATATTGCATAATCATAAGCCATGTTTTGAATCAAGCACCTGTATATACCAACATTCCTTATCTGAAGACTCACGGCCCCGCGGAAAACCAAAGTGTCCCCTTTGCACTCTCAAAATACAGATATATGCTCCTTTGGCACTCGTCCGTGTCATTTTCCCCAGTAAAGTCGCCAAAACATCCTCCACAAACAGATACTTATACATAACCTGCCCGTCCCGACACTCGGCCGTGTTATCTCATATTTCCTCAGCAGAAAGCCAAAGCGTCCCCTTTGCACTCACTAACACATATATACTTTTTTCGATACTCGTCTGTGTCGTATCACTCCCCTGCAGATATAAACCACAAACAGATATCTATACACTCTCTGGACACTCGTCCGTGTCACCTTTCCCCAGCATGGTTGCCTAAACACTTATTGCAAATCAAACACTTGTTTATAACACACTTCCTCCGACACCCATCTGTGTCATCTTATCCCCACAGATCTTCAGAATATCTCTTACACTTATAAGTTCATAACTCATACACTTCCTTTTATGATACTCATCCATATCATACTTTCCCCAGCAAGTTGAACACTCGTCTGTGTCTCACTCATGTTTACTTTATACTCATACAGATACTCGTACGTATCTTGTATACACCACTTATCTTCCTCAGATTCGACACTCGTCCGTGTTCTTTGTTAACCAGTTGGTACTCGTCCGTACCATCATCTCTGAACATGCGTCAGCGTTGGTTTCTACCGATACTCGTACGTATCGTAGTCTTAAGGATGCTCGTCCGCATCTTTAATCTATACACAACGTCAAACACTTATACCTTTTCTTTCTTGAAATTAGACACTCGTCTGTGTCTACCATCCCCCAGAAGAGTTCCCAGCAAATCCCGATAAATTATTTCCTCTCTATCTAACATTCGTCCTATGTCATGATACTTTCAGCAGCCGTACCCTGCCAGGTGATCGTCCTTCACCTTTTGATGATCGTCCTACATCATTCCCTCACGGGAATCTCCATTATTGGAACCCTTCCGTATCCGACATTCGTCTTATGTCGTGATATTTTGGCAGCCGTCCCCTGCTAGGTGATCGTCTTTCACCTCTTGATGATCGTCCTTCACATTTTTCCGATGGCCGTTCCCCATCGTTGATCTTGTTATCTGACATTCGTCCTATGTCATGATAAACCCTGAGAGCAGCCGTACCCTGCTAGGTGATCGTCCTTCACCTCTTGATGATCGTCCTTCATCATGCTTATCTGATGGCCGTCCCCATCGTCGACCTTTTTCTATCCGACATTCGTCCTATGTCGTGATACTTTCGGCAACCGTACCTTGCCAGGTGATCATCCTTCACCTTAGATGATCGTCCCTCATCTTATCCCCAACAGAGCAGCCGTCCCCTGCTAGGTGATCGTCCTTCACCTCTGATGATCGTCCCTCATCATTTATTTCTTCAACCTGATGGTCGTCACCATCATTGCCTTTACCTTTAATCCCCAGAGAGTCTCGTTTCTTTGTTTGATGGCCGTCCCCATCATGGTCTCTTTATTTCCCCAGCATGTCGGCCATCCCCGTCATTGCTTCATCCCCAGCAGTCGTCCTCTGCCCGACGGTAGTCCTCTGTCGCCCGCACTTTATAATCATACTTTACTTCCTTTTACAATCTATATCCCTTTTCTTCTTCATAACCAGTGAGTGCAAATCTTGGACTGTCTTTGGTATTCAACCACAAGTTATCTTGTTTGTCTGTTAAGCCCGTCGCTTACATC
The DNA here is from genome assembly GCA_963966055.1 of Lathyrus aphaca. Classification (NCBI taxonomy): domain Eukaryota; kingdom Viridiplantae; phylum Streptophyta; class Magnoliopsida; order Fabales; family Fabaceae; genus Lathyrus; species Lathyrus aphaca. The sequence continues at coordinate 335,456,285 of OZ014520.1, read as the reverse complement.
CTGCACAGCTAACTCATGCTTGAATAGGGGCAGCTGTAAACACCCCAAATTTGCCCTCACTCATTTCACCATGGCTTGTGATTATTTTCATTTGCATAAGTTCAATCATATCATCTCATATTACATTTTTGCTTCACTGCATTTGTTTAAAGTCATCTGCATCTAGGGTTTGTGATCTGAGCAATCCCTGAGTTATCTGAGCCACCCCAAGGGTCTCCAATCATCTCAAGAGGGTCCATGTATGTTCAAGCATCATATTATATCCTCCCAAGATCAAGAAAGTCAGAAAATCACAAGAACTGAGAAAGGTATGGAAGCAGAGCCAGGTTTAACTGCACACATGACCTGAAATTAGGGTTTTTGTTTCAGAGGCCATAACTCCAAATTTTTTGGTCATTCTTGTTTCTATTGGTCTCTATATGATATGAGGATCATGCACACCAATTTTCATGAAGAAATTCAATGGGGAAGGCATCTGATCAATAGATGACTTCTTGAACAAGTTAGTGCAAAATCAGGGCATCTGAGGCTCCCAATCACCCAACCAAAGGGTCTTCTCCATCATTTTGGGTGTATATGATCTTTATTTAATCTTAGAAGAAGTTATAAGTTCATAAAATTGAAGAATTTCAAGCCATTTGCAAAGTTGCCATTTTGGGAAAGTGACTTGTAATGCAAACTTGCCATTTTGGGAAAGTTTTTCAACCTCCTCTTTTTGATTCAAAAATGCTTCAAATGAAAAATTCTTGGTCATTAAAGTTGTATATTGGATCATTCCCTTTTCAAAAAGTACAAGAACTTGATCTAATTCATCATAGAACTCAAGTTATGGCCTTGCAAAGTTGGGAAAAATCACAAAATTTCACTTATGTACCAAAAAGGGAAACTTGCAAAAACTCATGTCAAACCAATTTGTGACCTCTAATTGACTTCTAACCATTACACAAACATCATAAATGACCTATAATTCAGAATTTCCCAAGAAATTCTCAAGTCTCATGCCTTGATCATCAAGTATTTCAAAAGGGGCCAAAACCTTCACAATTTGCAAAACCACCCACAAACTTCATCCCACTTGCTATCTTGCCTCAATATGAATTCCATGGACCTCCCTAAAGCCAGCTGCGCAGGACACCCCCTTTGTCCTTGGCCTGCCATGAGCCCATACCTCCAAAGACAACTTTGTTGACTTTATGCAAATTGAGCCATACCAATCACAATGCTCCACAACAACTCTCTGCCCAATCAGAACATGTTATGTGGACCTCAAGCAAGCCATTTCACACAAGAACATAGCCTGAGCTCTCCCACAAGTCAACATACACAAAAATCCTCCCTCTTTGAATTTTCATTCGAAACACTCAACACAAACATCAAAGCTTAAAAATTCTTCCACCATTCATCTCAGCATCAACTACTGATCATTTCCCACCCTTAATTTTGCCCTAAAAGCCACCATATCAAAAACACGATTTCCTTCCCCCTTTGAACTGAACTTCATAAAACTCACAAACTAGCCACAAAAAACTCCAACCAAGCATCAAAGCTTCTTCAGGGAGGTCATTGGAGGTGTTTTGAAGCAAAGAAGCAGCCTGAAAGCTCTAGGGTTGAAAGCTTCATCTCAGGTAGCCATGTGAAAACATTTTTCCAGAACCTTTATTTTAAGTTCTTAATTGGTTGAGTTTGATCCCCTGAGTATAATGAACTTTAAATTATTGAAAATGGTGAAGAATTGAGGATGTATGGTCTGTCTGAAAGTTTTGCAATTTTTGTTCTTGGCTTCGAATCTTGTTAATGGTTGGATATAAATTCTGTTTGATGGTGGATTTAGGTTTTGGGGAGTGAAAGGATCAAATCTGGAGCTTTAGAGCTCCAGAAATAGCCTGGGGAGTGAGATTGAAATTCTCAGGGAAGGGTGTGGCCGGAGAAGATGACCGGAGGTCATTTCCGGCCACCTGAAAGTAATTAATGGGGTAATTAGGGTTAGGGCTAGGTTTAAACGTGGACCCTTGGATTCTCAGTTCCCGCGTGTGTTGGACGTCCCAGATCATTTCATTAACTCTTAATTATGGATTAAATATTAATTAATTAAAATTAGGTCAGTTTAAATGCCAGTCGTCTAGATACGCGCCAGTCAACCATTTCAAAACCCAGATTGCATCCTGACTCTCCATTGTGTTTACTTTCCATTTAATTTGTTTTTATTTCATTTTTTCTATTTTATTTTGTACATTTTATTAAAAATAGCAAATGATATCAAAAAATTCTGAAAATTTTTATCCAAACTTTAATTAATTTTCAGAACCCAAAAATATTTTTATTTTTATTTTTTTTGCATTAAAAATTTATTTTTAAATCATTTAAATGTTATTTTTAATTAGTTAATGAGAACTAATTAATTAAAAATACATTTAGGTATTTAAAAATCACAAAAAAATTCAAAGAGCATTTTAAAACATTTACAAACATTTACAAACTCACAAGACAAATTTCTTTTTGGTTTTGATCATATTTTGCCAATTTTCACTTGAATTAGGGTTCTTTAATTTGAATATTTTTAACCCTGACTTCAAAAATTCATAACTTTTGATCCAAGTTGATTTTGTGAATGGTTCTTTTTGCATTGTGTTCTACATACTTTCAAGCTTCTAAAAACATTTTTGTTTCATTTTTATCTTACATTTTCAATTTGTTTGGAATTTTCCCTTTAGGATCATCCTTAAAACCCTAGCAAACTTAGAAAAATCATAAGTCCCTTAGGGTTTAGCTTCTGACCTTCCCCTTTGGTTAGTGAACTTGTATAGGTTTAGGGTACCTTTGATTCCATTTTCAATTTTTTATCTTGTCATTTGCTTCTTATTTTGAATTTTGCATTGCATCTTGTACATAAACCCTAATCTTTGCCTTCATTTGCATTCATTCCTCATATGCCTGCATACATGAACTTGCCATGACATTTTGTGCATCCATATGACATGTAAGACATCTTAGGACATATTAGAATCATGTTTGATCATTGCATCATCCATTTGCCATGTTATGCATCCATTGCACTTCATAAGTTTTCATGAACTTTCATGCTTCCTTTCATGTCTCATTTGCATCTTCATCACTTGTATGATCATCCACATATTATGACATCCATTTGTATCATCTCTTAGCATCATTTACATCATGAATATGCTTCTGACTTTGGTTTTCATCTTTTCATTTCATCTCATTTTCATTTCATTTCATTTCTTGTTACTAACTTTTCAGGTGGTAAGTTACTTTGAGAAGTGAATTTGCCTTCACTTCTCATAATCTCTTCTCATCTCTTATGAATTCATTGCTGCATTTTGTATTTGTATTAGATTGAGCTTGCTCATTCATTCTCCTTCTCCTCTTTCTTTCTTCAAGCAACTTATCTTCTTAAGTGAAGTAAGTTGTCTTGCTTCTTGCTGCTTCTTTTCCTTCCATCTTACTTCTTCCTTGGTGGCTCTCTTGAAGATCTTCTTGCAAGCTTCACAAAAACCTAGGAACACCCAAGCATGATCACAATTAGGGTTTGATTAGTCCCCCCCACTAGTTTTACCTTTGTGTCATCTTTGTGTCTTCTCTTCTCATCTCTTAATCAAGGGCTAAACCTTAAAGGTTTTAAGACTTTGTGATTAAGGTTATGCCTGTATCCTTCTATTAGGATGGAGTGTATAACTTTAATCCTAAGTGTTAAACCTTTAATGTGTTCAAATCCTTTAATCAATTCACCTAATAATCATCAAGACATCAAGCTTGTAACTTGGGCCTTGCATTAGGGTTCTAATTCTTCCTTAATTGGTTAAGAAGGACTAACCCTGGTGTTAATGGACAAGTCCCCCTCAAGCTGTCTTACAGACCATAAAATCCACTTCTTAATCTTACCATTAACTAAAATCCACTTTAATAAAGGCTTTGTTTTGTCATGAGGTTAATCCCTAATCATGGATTAAGTTGAGGAGCCTTTCTCAGGTTAAATGTTCTCATCTATTATCCTTCTATTAGGATGGTGTAATGGGTCCATTAAATCCTTGATTATGGCTTAAACTCATTACTTACAAAAACTCCAAAAAAATATCTAAATAAATGCAAGTAGGTTAATGATCTTAGTCCTACATCATGGTGATTAAGTGTGGGGTGTTTACTTCATACTTAAGGTATTCTCATTACCCCTAATCAGAGGGAGGATGTGATGAGTTTACTAACTCTTGGTTTAGGCTTAAGCTCATTATGTTATGACAAACACAAAAGGCAATAAAAGATTAAAAGCATCAAAAACAAACAATAATCGTCTCCTCTGGGATTCTTTTCTCACCTCATTCACTCACAAATGAGAACTCGCTTCTTCCGTCTAATGCAAGACAGTTTGCACCTGAGCCAGACAGGTCATACACTTGAGCATAGACAAGTAAGCAGTTCACAAGTCAATTTTTCTTTCAGTCTCTTTGAGTCGAACTACGGTGTTCTGACTTCCTCATTGCACGAGAGGATACGTAGGCATAACTTAACAGTTATCGAACAAAAGTCTCTGTATATCCCCCCTCTTCCAGCATTATTCTTTAAGCCTCATAGTCTTGAGCTTCACACTCTTTCCTTACACTGACACTCTTTACTTCACTTCACATTTCTTTTGCACTAACACTTGCATTCTTTTCTAGCTTTTGCACACAAAATAGCACTGACACTACCCCTTTAAAACACAAATCTTTTAAGCGTGGATCCCGTCGAGTACGACGGACAATCTGGGTGCTAATACCTTCCTAGGTTGTAACCAACCCCCTTTCTCAGTTTCTCTGGTTCGCGACCGTCTTATCCATCTTTTCTCAGGTTTATGCAGCATTACCTTTCCTTCGGGATAAAAATTCCTAGCTGGCGACTCTTTTCAGTTCACCCTTGTGTTCTCTCTTTCGCCGACCGTCGCGTCTGTATCCCTCTTGGCCCTGTGTCATTTGGCGGGAGCGACACGTATGTTTTTGAAACATCAAGCAAACCACAATATCAATACAAATTAGCAACCCAGATCAATTATATTATGTTCATACGTCATAACTATGTTTTTAGAATTCATTTATATTAAGTAAATCGTAAATTCCCAATTTGAGAACTCTAACCCTAACAATGGTGGTTTTCGGTTTAGGTCATGATTCTTCAATATTCTTGCCCAGAAATCATCTAAACATCACAACAAACAAGATTAACAGCGCAAAAACAATTTATAATAGCCAAATGAATGAAATCAAAAATTGAAAAAAAGATGAAGAACATGAATTCGGTTTTCATGATTTATGAGGTTTTGAATGATGGTGATGATTGGGAAAGCATCAGTGATGTCCAAGGAACGTGTAGCAACCTTTATTTTGTCTTGAAAGTCCCTCTAAGTCCAAAACCGTATGTGACTTTTTCTTGATATTTTGAAACTTGAAGGATATGCTTGGAGGCTGGAAAATCGTCCTCTTGTGATTGGGATGTATTCAGGTATATGTAGAGATGAAAATTAGGTCAAAAAGTTATGGATTTATGGGCTTTGTATTGATTGCTTGATCATGAAGTTTCCTTCTTTCAAATATTGAAAAAGATCACATCTAACCTTTCCAAATCAAGCTAGCACGAATTTGGATCAGATCAATCATCTATAATTGATGTTTATGACTTTCTAGAATCATAATCTCATCCAAATATTTGATTTTCATATTTTATTTTGATTTAATTTGTATTTTAATGAATAAAATTCAAATAAATACTAAATAAAATATAAAAAATCAGAAAAGGCATGGGCTGGGTCGTGCTTGATGATATTATGAAGATTGGATGGCAATTTGGTAGGCTCATTTAGCAAAAATTGGTTTTAAGGCCTCATTTGCTTCATAAACTTCCCAAAAATTTCCCAACTTTGCAAGGGCACAAATCCTTAAATTTTAATGCTATGAAGGTGTTCTTGGACATTTTAGAAAGCTTAGAGAGTCCTCTAACCAACCTCTTTGTTCTCATGTCCATATATTTTACCATTCTCAAGTTATGCTCTTTGGAAGATGTAGACTTTTTGTTGACTTTTAAAATGACCTATAATGTCTTAGCTCATACCTTCCAAATGAAGCATTTTTGGGCTTGACTTGTGAGACACAAAGTTGTAGAGAATTAAATTTCCTTCAAAATGAGCTTTTGATGGAAAAAAATTTATGAAGCATGTGAAAGTTATGGCTGGTCAAAGTTCAGTTGACTTTTCCTATGAAAACCCTAATTTAGAAACTCCTGATTCTTGATGATCTGAAATCTCCTTGATGAATCATGATCAACCCTTGATAAAATGATGAATTTTACTTCATATACTTGATGTTGGCAATAAAATCATGAAGTTTGACTTTGGTTTGACCACAGTTGACCTCAGCTTGACTTTTTGACTGCATTGACTGATTTTAACCTATCTGATCATCTGACTGAGCAAATCTTTTGGGAAAGTATTGAAACTTGACATGGGAATTCTTGAACACATATAGGATGCTATGAAGCTCACTTGAAGTCTTGGAAGTCCATTTAGCCTGATGAAAGTCAAAACCCTAGTTTAAGATGCACTGCTTAGGAGGATGCATTGTCTGAGGGAATTGTCAAACTTTCTGACAAATTGTGAACCTTGTGAACCTTGTGAACCTCATGAGATGTCTTGTGAACCTTGTGAACCTCTTAGTACACAATGTCCTGTCTTGGGGAGGGCAAATTTTGGGGTGCAACAGTAAGCAATTATTTAATTTCTGTTACTCAGCATCGACCTAGCATCGAGTGCTGGGGTCGCATTATCATTCTTGCGGTGGTAAGCGGTTATTTAATTTTATGTTACTCAGCATCGACCTAGCATCGAGTGTTGGGGTCGCATTATCATCCTTGCGGTGATAAGGTATTTGTTTAATTTTATGTTACTCAGCATCGACCTAGCATCGAGTGCTAGGGTCGCATTATCATCCTTGCGGTGATAAGCGATTTGTTTAAATTTCTGTCACTCGGAATCCTCTTGGTGTCGGGGTCGCATTATCATCCTTGCGGTGATAAGCGATTATTTAATTTTCTGTCAACCTTTTTTTGTTTCGTATCACCTTTATTTTCCAATTTTAATCATCGGTTTACTGCACAATTTCTTTCTTTTACGGACAAATTCGGAGTCTGTTAGTATCTAATTGTCTTATACTTTGAAAGTATGAATGCAGGCCAATTCATCTTACTCGGTCTAAGTCAATTCGATAGGGGCAACTATCATACCCCAAATTTATCCTACCCGCACCATTTTTATTTTACTGTCTAACCATATTCAAAAATCTAAAAATATGTTGTTTCAATTTTCTTCTGTTTGAGGTTTATCAGGTCGAGTGTGTGTGTGGGCTAAAAAATCCGTATGTTGTGTGGAGGTCTTTCATTCGATTATCACCTTGTTTTTCATTAATCATTTTACTACAAAAGTTCTAAAAAAAATCAATTTACTTTTAAAAAAGAATAATATATTCATTTTTATTTCTTTCTACTATCCAAATTTCATTATCATTTTTATTAGTTATTAATGTTTCTATTACTATTTTTATCACGTTTATTATTATTATTATTATTATTATAAATCAACCCACCTTTTTTTATTATTTATTTATCCAAATTTATTAGCCATACATCCATTTTTTATCTTTGAGACCATTTTCTATTTATTTTTTAGTTCATATTCCAAATTCAATCCCATTTCATTTAAAAAATTATTTTTGTTATTATTATTACCATTATTTTCCTTTATTATTAATTTTAGGGTTAATAGGCATTTACACCCCTGTAATATTAGCGAAATTTGCTTTTCCCCCTCCCTGCTTGTTGGCAACGGTTTTTTCAAAAAAACTCATTGTCAAAACCTGCATTTGGTAACGGTATGGGGGTAAACCGAAACACGTTCATATTGTAGGGGGTTGAATGTCTATTAACCCTTATTTCTCTTTTATTTCTTTATTTTTATTGTTATTATTACTATTATTTTCTTATTATTACCCTTTGTTATTATACTTTTATTATATTTATTATATTGTTATTATTATCAACATATTTTTCCCACAACACATAGCCATAAACCAATTTCCCCTTTTGCTTTTCACGTGACCTCATCCTTCTCAATATTCCTTCCACCACCTCACTACAAAAAACTTCAGCAACAACAACAAAAAGACAGCTTACAAAAATCATCAATTCTCATCCAAATCTTCTTAATCTTTTCCTCCAAGACACCCCATTATACCCTCTCAATTTCCCTCTATATAAACAACATTTCTGTCTTCATAATATAAGCTTGAAAAGCCACTTAAAACCCTGCAGAAATCAATAATAATCAAGCTTCCAAAACCAAAAAATTAGCAAATCATATCATCACCATTACCTTCAAGAACCTGAAACGCACATCCGTGACCAAACACCATTGCAAAACCCTGAACCACCTTTCAAAATCTTCATACCCAAACCTGCAACTTCAAACTACCCTTCAAAATCATCACTGCCACCGCAACACAACTCTTCCTCCACCATACACAAACCCAAAACAACCGCAAAAAAATTTGAAACAAAAATACAGTGCAAACAGAGCCGTGAGATAACTCGCACAACCATCATCCACGAACCCCTGCCGCGTGAAACCATTCAATCGCAGAACTCATAAACCGCAAACTTGCTGAACCGTTGAAACCCAGATCGTGAAACCATATAAAATCACCGCGAGCCGTTGCCAGAAACCGCGAGCAAACCACAATCGCTGCCGTGAATGAATCCTGAACCACCGGCGTTGTAAAACCGTCAAACACCGGACCACCAAAACGCAAAAACCAAACCCACAATCGCACAAGCCTTGAAAACAGACCGTGTGAACTGAAATGATCTGAACAACGCCGACCACCATCGTGAGAAACCAGCGCCTCCGTCGATTCAATTTTTGGACGGTGGAGGTAGAAGCTTTTTTCCTTTGAAGTGTGTTTTTGCTGCTTTTGTTTCTTTGAAAAAGCTGTGTTTTATTTACGTTCCTATAAAAATCCTTTTCCATTTGAATTTATTTGTTTTTTCTATTATTATTTTATTTTATTATTTGTTTTAATAAATTTTTTAGACTGTAGGTTAGAAACCCAACCTGTTTCTATCAACACACTCATATTCTGCAACGTAAAAGAAGAGTGAATATGTCTTTTTCTACAGTATTTTGTTTGAATAATTAGTTAATAAGAGAAGGAAATCATGAATAGATTATGTTGTTTTTAGTTTATTAGATATTCATAGTTTTTATTCCTTTGTTCTTTTTCATGGCAAAATTAAAGAAATATAAGCTTGGTTTTATAAGGTGGGGTTAAGGATATATGCTAAATGTTTGTCGTTAGTCATTGTTTTACTTTCCACGTTTTTTGTAAACATTGTAATATCATCATACTGTAATTGCTTTTCATTTAAATCTCAAAGTGGCTTATGACTCTCATTTTAAATTTCATTTAATTTGAATTGAAATTTGGATTAAAGGTGTATAGAGTTTTGTAATTATATTGTTAATTATTTGATTAGTTAATGGTGTATAGATTTTTGTAATTATTTTTGTTAATTATTTGATAATTTGGTTTTCATATGCTTAATTGATTTAATTGTCTCTATAGTTTTTTTTTATTTCTCTCATTTTGTATACTATTTATTTACTTTGTTTAGTTTTTTTTTCTTCTCATGGTTTTCTTTTAAGATAATTGCTAGTTTTTATTATTTCCACCGTTAAAAAAAATCATCAAAAAGAATATTGCAAGAATCATTTAGATTTGGCTTGTTAGTTTAATTTAAATTTTTTAATTTGGTTCAAGTTTTTTTAATTAGTATCTTTTTTTATTTAAATTTTTTTTATTTTTTTAGGACCAATGATATAACAAACGGTCGACGTTTCGCCCGATTTCATTAAATCGGTGATACTCGATCAATATGAGGCCTATGTAATTTAGTTTATTTTTCCATCATTTTACTTCAATTTATTTTTTATTTCGCAATTTCATTTCATTTAATTTATTATTTATCGTTTATATCACTTTATTTAATTTATTCAATTTATCGCATTTTAATACATAAAACGATTCGACTCCTCATAGAACGGTTCTAAACTTTGAATCAGTTCTAAGGTAGTTAACGAACCACATTTCGACGCATCCGAAAAGGTCCAACGCCTCCGAATAGTTGTCTCCGAATAAAAAAGTTCAACGCCTCTGAATAGTTTGAAACACTGCACACACGCTTCCTCTTGGGCAAACTACAACGATACCCTTTATTTCTCGCAATCCCGTGTAACTTACATGTATCTCTCTCTCATTATTTTGTACGCATTTTATTTTCCGCATTTATCGTTTCGATCGCGAGGAGCACCCTCAGGGACTAGTTTAGATCTCTCGCTTATTTCGCGAACCCTTGGTCCAACGCCAAGTGGTTGCACTCTCACACACTCGCACTTTATTTTTCAGTTATCGTTTTGTTTATTATGATCCATTTCACCTTGCAAGCCGAGCGCATCGTGCCTCGCTAACAAACCACAAAATAAACCTCCATTTGCATTCACCCATAAACCTCAAAAAACCAAAATGTTTCGATTAGATCCAAACCCTTGATCCAACGTCAAGCGGTCGTAGGTTGATAAAACACTCTAATAAATACGAGAAGAATTGTACGCCACGAGCCTTAAGCGGTAGAAAGGAGGATAACAAGCTCTCATTACTCGCTCTGATTATTTCGTCGTAAGACGCTCGTCTTGTTGGTTTGGGATAAACTACTCATAGTCTTTAGTGTAATTCGACTCCTAAATCCTTTCCTAGAAGAAAGGTAATAAATCAACAACCAATACCCTTAGTAGGCCGAACTACGAGGCTCTGACTTTCCCATTGCACGCGGGAGTACGTAGGCACAAGGATCTCAATCCTTGCCGAGCACCTAGGATCAATTTAACTTATAATTTAAACTCATTTCCCTTAGTAAGTAACTCATTAAGCATAGACATCATTTCGCGTGTGACAACTTAGATGGTTCTCATCGAGTATGATGGATGTAAGGGGTATTAATACCTTCCCCCTGCATAACCGACTTCCGAACCCAGGCAATGGTTGCGAGACCTTTGTCTTCATCCTCCGTTTCGACGGGTTTTATCTATATCTTCCCTTTCCCTCTTCGGGAATAAATTAGAATTAGGTGGTGACTCTCATATCTGCCCAGCGCGCGACTCTTCTCTTTAGATCGCGTAAGGTCGTATTTTTCGGGGTGCGACACCAGCCTCTTTACATTTCTAGAAATTTAACATTCCTCGCCTTGCCTTTAAATTTCAAGTTTTGCCTTTAGTTTCCTTTAAAATTCCAAGTCTTGTCTTTACTTTGATTTTTTTTTTAAAGTCTTTGCCCTTTACTTTACTTTATTTTCTTTTTAAACAAATTTTGAATCTCGTTGAGAGATTCAAGACCTTTTTCCCAAAAATGTGATATACCAAAATCACAATCCCTTTTTACTTAGCACATGTCCTAGGATCAATCTAGTCGATCCTGCGAGTAACTGAGGGTATTTTTGGTAACTTCAGAGGACCAGCGATTGTTTACCAATTTTGGGGGTAAACAGATACCCAAAGCAACTACGCATCAAACTTCAAAAGTCGTGGATCTTAACGCAAAAAGATTAACCACTTTGGAATTACGCGACCAACACGAGGCCCGATCCATAAAAGTGCAAGTATCTAATTGGATTTTTATTCCGATTTCGGGATACAATTAGGTCTATGTTAAGCAATCGCCGAGTAATTTACAAAGTAATTAACCTACAAATGAGGCCGACCAACATCAATTAAGGTGAACGATATTTGTGCTAATACATGTTAGAGAGATGATATAATGGATCATCCTCCGAAAATATGTCACATGAAAAGAAAAAGTGGTAACTGTCTAATCTTAATCAAGATTTCACATTGATTTATCAAAGGCAATCTATCACGATTTCAAAGTATGGAAAATGATCCAAATGATCATTCATCCATAGATCTAAAATAATGAAGATTAAACATCTTTGAAAATCAACAATCGTCGAATCGGAGATCTCATCGACCAAAAGAAAATAAGAGATTAAGAGAAATATGGATTTAATATTTGAAATCTTAAATTGATTAAACCATTGTCAATATCAATCATCTCTCTTGGTGGATAAAAATCGACACCCAAACTTCATTGATATTAATGAGATTTTATCAAAAATTAAAATCTAAAATAAAATCCATAAAATAACAACTAAAATACTTTTTAAAATTATTTTCAAATATTTTTTAAATTACATATAAATTAATAAAAAATCAGAGAAAACAGTTTATAAAAAAACATATAAAAACAAAATAAAGAGGATAAAAAATGGAGAGAAAGAGGGGGGAGGCGGAGGTAAGTGGTGGAAGTAGTAAAATAGTCCAACTACCTTTTAAAGGCCCAAACTACACTCTCATTTTTATAAAAACATAACAAAAATCAGAAAAAGAAAAAAAAAAGTAAATGTCGCGGTGTTCTTCCCCAACTTTTCAAATTTTGAGCTCCGTCAAATCGGAGCGACAGAGCTCAAATGCTATACCTTTACGATCGTGAGATCAAGAGGATCGTGAACATATAATTAGAATTAAAACCGTTGATGTAAGGATAAAGCAAATCGGAGTTCCAAATAACCAACAAAAATTTTCAGCAAACTTCAAAAATAGAATACTCCTCTTCAACTTCTATTCTCTTCCTCTTGTTGTTGTATGAAGAATTTGATGCATGGAGGTAATTTTTGGTGAGAATTAGAATGTTTTTTTTTTAAGCTTTTAGAATTGAACTCTAATGGAGTTTTGAAACTTTGAAAGTATTTGTGCAGGGTTTTGAGTGGATATCAAGGCTTGAAAATGAATGAGAATGAAGCTCTATTTATAGAGTTTTGGAGTGAAATTTTTGAATTGAAAATTGAATCCCGTTTTGAATATATTTCTTGTGTTTTGGTCCATGTCAAATGCGTGATGCTTGCTGAGTTTATTTACGTTTCATTTGTAATGCTCATGCGTTTTGGATATGCTTTATGAGTGATGCCTTGCGTTTCGATATTGGTTGCGTTTTATTAATTTATTTCCTGCGTTTTGTTCATTGTGTGAGTGTGTTGTAGCTCAGCTAGGATATGCGTTTAAGTGTTGTTCATGCGACTGGGAGTATGTTTCATTCAGCTTGTCATTTGCGCTGAAGTGTGGATTGGAGGCTGAGAGTGTGAAGTTGACGGAAGCTTGATGACATGTTGTTGGAAGCTGCGGATGGCTTTATTTCGGCTGAAGCTGGAACAGGTGCGCTGAATTTTGATGGAGAGTAAAGCTTGAAATGAATAATATTGTCATGTGTGTGCATGGCTTGTAAAGGCTTCATAATTTTCTTTTTTCTTTTCTTTCTTTTTCATTATTCTTTGGTACAACAATAAGAAGACATAGGCCTATAATGTGGGTTTTAAACTTTCTATATATATTTTTGTGGTAAAAGGAAAAAAAATAAGAATGGATAATAAAAAAAATGATGGAATTATATATAAAAAATGGATAATATATTTTTTAATATGATAATTGAAATATTGGAATTATGAAAAATGGACAAAAGTATGGATAATAAAAAATGGATATAGAACTATGGATATTTAGAAATTGAAAAAAAATTGAATAAAGATGGATTAAAGTAATATTTGTGAATGTATAAAAAAAAATCGAAAAATGGGGTTATGGATAGAAATTAACTGGATAATGGAAATATGGATGAGGTAAAAAAGTAACTAGCAAAAACGTGGATGAAACGATGATTTTTATTCTTAGCCCAGAATTAAATTTGAATTTTTTTCACACACCTGATGAATGGAACCAATCCCAAGCCACTGAATAAATTGCAACCAGAACAACGACCATCAACTTTTGATTTTCTGAATCTTTTCAAATATGTCTGAATCGATCTCTGGAAAATAAATTCACAGATGAACCGCTGATGAACTGATGATCACTCAATCAAAATAAATTGGACCAAACTTCTCACAAACCAATGTTCGATAAACTAGAGAACTTTCGTACATAATACAACTTAACATTGAATACGCATCGCCTGAGAAATAACCACTGACACAAATAACTTGTAGTTGGAACAATCTCTTGATAGTTTAACCAAGACTAGGTCAAACATCCATCTGAATCGGATCATCCTTGAACAACCACATCTAAAATGAAATCATTACACTGTCTTTGAAAATCCTGCAACACCTGAAAACACAGAGAGAAGAAGAAACGAACTACAACATATTTTTGGTATTTTGGTTAGTGATTAATAAACATAAATAAATAAAAGAAAATAAAACAAACAATAGCAATGGTGATCCCCTGTGAGGCATAAACCTGCAACCGATAAGAACCGTGGAACCGGTGTGATCTTGTTTGTATGTAAAATGCAGATGAAATGCGAAGAAATCTTAGGGCAAAAATTAGGTTGTTACACTATGTTTTGGAGTTTGGTTCTAGATATGTATTTTGCTGAAAGGAAAAACATGTAAACAAACATGCATAATGGTTTGACCAAAAAAATATTTGGCTTAATGATGAATGAAATAAAATATTTAGAGCGTAATTATAATCGTTGGTTCGGTTCATTGGTTTGGAGGTTCCTAAAAGCTAAAACTGAGAACCGAACCAAATCATATTGATTTTCATTTGTTTGGTTCAGGTTTGGAACCGAACCATAAATTATAATTTTTTTTTCGATTTGGTTTGCTTTGAATTATCGGATTAATTGGTTTTTTCTGATCTGTTTACACCCCTACATATGAGTCACTCTGTCAATATAGGGCTTTAGCCTTTAAATTGAAAGACAAGTCTAACTCATAAAAAGATAATTTCTTTGGGAATTTCTTAATGCATCTTGTATGTTATTTACGTATTTCACGAGAATATTAAAATGTCCATCAAATTTTTAAAATGCATCTTCGAACGCATATTACACACACAACATAGGCCATTCTGAGTGATAGCATATTAGTTGGATTTTTTTAATACCGGATATGTATCTCCTGAATATGTTCGTAGATGCATTTTTATAACGTATTCACAACAGTAACAGAGGCAAAAACCAAAAACTTGTAATTTGACAAAATAAAATTAACATTCATAACATAAAATAAACATTAAATAGATTATTTCAATATAAAATACAACATTAGACTTCAATATCTAGGGGACGTTTCAACATCTTCGCAATATCTTTGACCAGTCTTGAAATCGTCGCTTCCAACTCGAGCAGAATTCTTGTTTTGAAACAGAAATGCGTATTCCACATAGCCCTTACATCTGCATTCGTCTTGAGCTCAAAGTTGTTGAAATCAATCTTTCCTTCGTTATCAATCAACAGTGAACGGTACTTGAGCTTTACAATTCTTCGATTGTCTCCGTAAGGTAGAAGATTATGGATTTTGTACTTCATATCTGCAAGAGAGGTGTACTCGTTGAGCTTAAACTTTTTTCTGTATGTCGCGCTGGAGAAGGAGACATTTGCGACAAACCAGATGGTGTTTATTTGTAACATTTGAGACATTTTCAGTTTGTGTGAAATAAAAAATAAAAGCACATTAATTTATAGAAGTTGTTGACAAATGTTGACCAGTCAAAATATGGCATGCTGACTTTGAAGATATATCCCTGGTTTTGCACCATATTATCTTGTTTCAGAGATACATCTCTGAAACTTCTCTTGAACAAGCAGAAAATAGAATCTTTGAAAACAGAACTTAATTGAAGACTTTGATAAATGAACAAATTTTATGGGAAAGATACAAAAAATATATTAAAATATTAAAAATTGAATATATTACAATTCATTAATATTGAGACACAATTGCATACACATATTTGTTCATCTAAACAGGAAATTAAAATGAATGGAAACATTTGTCGTCGTCTAAATCTATGGGTGGTACCCCCATTGACTTTTGTGCATTTAATTTTCTTTCAATGTTATTCAATTTCTCTAACTCTTGCATCCTTTCCACCAAATGTTTCGGTCAAGTCTCGGTTTTTGTTGTTGAATGAGCCACCCATTCTCGTGATGTAAGTCGTATAGGGCATCCCGATTTCAAGTATACTTGAACAAAATATTGTGATTTTGAAAGTCATCCAATACACATAATACGATCATTTGGATTTTGAGGTGGAGTGGCATGCCATGAGAAAAAGGTTTTCGAAACACTGTATCGTATAAGATCAACATACACTTTATCATATGCACATGCTATGAGGTGTCCCATTTCAGGGAAGCGCTTCCATTTTGCCTTCGGTGTCGGTCCACTAAGGCAAGGAACAAAAGACTCATAAACTTCGTTAAAGTTTTCTTTCTTTATTTGCATGTGTGTGTATGATTCTTTGAGTCCTCAACTCTTTGATAAGTTGATGGAAAACAAGGGTGTGATTATCTTCTTCTTTACCGAGTTAATCAAAAATAGCTCAATAATCGCAATTATCATCCCTCATAACATTGATGATCCGCTCGATGTATTTGTGCATAAAAACCGACATCTCGTCATGAATAAAATCTTTGGTGAAGGAGGCGCAAGAGGTGGTTTGCTAATGAGATCTCCTTTGAAAATGTTTTTTTTTATATTTTGGAGTTGGTGAGACCGAAAAAACTTAGTCAATATGTTTGAAATATGAAGGAGACCGTGTTGTTGAATTGTTACTCGGTGAAGGCTTGAACTTATTCTGAGCACCTTTTGTTTTTACTGGTTGAGAGGGTGGTTTTAAGTTGGTGGTTTTTGGATAATTAATCTTCCTCAATTGTTCTTTAATGTGGAGTTTCATGATGTCATCGGATTTCAAAAATCTTTCATGTATCACTTTCCATTCGGTCAAGATAAAGATATTAGATTTATCGTCTTTCATTACACCATCATCATCATCAAACCTAAGCCTCTTCCAGTGAATGCAAACCTTATTCATTCTTATCGAACTACCAAGTTTCACCTTTTTTTGCAATAACACAAGCACTTAGGAGACCATATGTTTTCACAGTTATGCATCCACAATTTGCGATATCAGAGCCTACATTATCATCTTGTTTAGTCTCATGAAAAATGTAATTCAAAGCCTCTCGAGATATATAATCGACCAACTCAGAATAAATATTCTCTTACTCACACTTAGATTTTTTCAGTTTCAATCTTCACAAATCTCTTCTAGTATTATTGAACATTCTTCTCATCTTCTTTTCCATGTACATCTCATCTCTTCTACTATAATCTTTCATCTTTTATGTTCTTTCTTTTCATCTTTTCATTTTTATGTTTTTGTTTTCTCTTTCAATTACATTTTTATCACACATTTCTTCTCTGATCTTGCATCTTTTTTGTTATTTCTTTTTCACCTTCTCTAATCTCTCTTCTCTTGTGTTTTTTATTTTTTATTATAATATTTTTGATATTGTTTTATCCTACTATTTATGTTTTTATTCCACTTTTATCTAATCTGATTTTTGTATTTTGAATGAGAATTTTTTTTATATATATGATGAGTTTTGTTGTTATTTGTTAATATATGAATGACTAAACACAAAGTTATGTTGTTCTCTATAAGTGTACGTATGACTCAATAAAAATCTTGTAAAAACCTGAACCAATCAAACCAACCCAAACCGCATTACTTTGGTTTGGTTTGGTTCGATTTTGTTTCTAAAAGCTAACCGAATCACATGGTTTTTCTCTTGCGGTTTGGATAATTTTTAGCGTCAAAACCATCCAAACTGCACCGCGAACACTTCTAATGTCAGTAACTCATTCCTTTTCTTCCGGTATGAGGTGACACGCAATTGGATGGCCGACTAACTTTTCACACGATTCATGGTTATGCAAACCACATATGACATTAAATCTCCAATTATTGTTTGCCAACATATAATCACGCACCTTAAAGGGGCATTCACGTTTTCTTGAACCAGTGTCATCTCATTTAAAATTCTGGAGAGGAGGTCTATATTTCCCGCTTCTTTTGCACGTCATTGTCACAAGAGTACATCTTCTATCTGAACCATTATCGGACCTTTCGATAACCATATCAAATCTCAGTTTCGAAGCCTTCATACGAATTCATTGAAGCATGTGATCACGAGATTCAAACTCTTGTTCATTTTTAAATTGATTGCCAACATCTACCGTCTTCACAACAACACCTTTAACAGTGGGAGATAGGGATGGCAAAACGGGTCGAGGCCCGCCGGGCCGGCCCGCCACCCGCCAAAAAATAGCGGGTTGGGAATGGATTTTGGGTCCGCCTACCCATTTTGCCCGCCCCGCCAAAGCAAAAAACCCCGCAGGCGGAATCCATAATGGGGCGGGGTTGGCCCGCCAACCCATTAAAAAAAATTAAAAAATAACTACTTAGATTAAAAAATATCATGGCCCATTTTGAAAGAAAAAAGTAACTCAATAATTTATTTGACCTAATTTTCTCTCATTCTTCACATTCAGTCAGTATTCACGTGTTGCCTCCTCTCTTCTCTGCTACAAAATCAAACTCTCCAGAAAACCCCTTTCACTTCTCAAATCGTTATCCCTCTATTTGCATCACTCTCTCTGGCTCAAATATCAGTTCTTTCCCTTTCTCTGCTCGCGGCGGTGGTGAGTTATTTGTTTGTTCTTACTTCTTTTCCTTTTTATCATTTTTTACAGTACCGACATTGTTTTGAAGAATGAATCAGAATCTTTCACATGGGGATAGTTTAATGGATTTTGAGTTAACATAAAAATACAAAGAAACTTCTACACTTCATATCACTTCTAAGAAAGCGACAAAATAGAATTGAAAGTGGGTTTATATATTTAAATAAAGTCATGAAAATTGGAAAAATATCTTACCGATTTGAAAAATTCCCTAAAAAATAATTTTAAAACATGATTTCCTTATATTCTTCTCATATTTCTTGAAAAGGCTGTTAACATTTTCACAGCACAACATCAAAATTCTAGAAATTCTATTAGCTTATAAGTTTCTCTTAAAATATGAATTTTAAAACTTATTTTATATTAATTTTTAAATCAATTTTAGGTCACTCAACTATTTCAGTTATAAATAAGTTTAAACTATTTCAAAAAATATCTAACGAAATAAAATAAATATAAAATTGTAATTGTCAATAATAATTAAATAAAATTGTGAAATTATAACTTGACTTCAGTACTTGATAAAAGTTGCTATATTACTATTTGTATAAGATTATATATATATATATATATATATATATATATATATATATATATATATATATATATATATATATATATATATATATATATATATATATACAATCATTATGTTGATTTTACTATTTGTATAAGAAAATATATATATATTTGATTGAATAAGATTGTAGTAATTTGATTGTATAATCTTATATATTTTCTTTCTATTCCCCGTAATGATCTTATCAATATAATGATTTTACTATTTGTATAAGAAAATATACATATTATAACAACATCTACCTAACTTTTATAAAAATATATAAGATTGTAGTAATTTGATTGTATAATCTTATATATTTTCTTTCTATTCCCCGTAATGATCTTATCAACATAATGATTTTACTATATATATATATATATATATATATATATATATATATATATATATATATATATATATATATATATATTATAACCACATCTACCTAATTTTTATAAAAATATATAAGATTGTAGTAATTTGATTGTATAATCTTATATATTTTCTTTCTATTATCTTATCAACATAATGATTTTACTATCTGTATAAGAATGAATATATATAAGATTGTAGTAATTTTAATATTTAATTTTGTGTTTATTGTGTTTCAGGACTTATTTGGACATGGATTTTTTCGCTCCAATTGATGAGAGTGATGATGTAGATTTGGATCTAACTGTTGAACAAGATTGTGAGTCGGTGGAACCTAATAGTAATGTGTTAGGGGAACTTAGTAAAACGAAGAATACTAAAAGAAAGCCGAAATCTCAAGTGTGGAAATTTTTTACTATGATAGAAGGGTTGGATAATGAAGGAAGGCAAAGAGCAAAATGCAATGCATGTGGTACATCATATGCATGTGGAGGAAAAAGATATGGGACATCTTCTCTAAAACGTCATCTTGAAGTTTGTAAGAAAGTTAATTTTGGAGATGTTGGTCAGATGATGTTAGACATTCAAGGAAAGTTAAAATCATCAAAGGTTGATAATTTGTTATCTCGTGAAATGTGTGTTCGACTAATTATCAAGCGAGATCTTCCTTTTAAATTTGTTGAGTTTGAAGAGCTTACAACTTGGCTTCAGTACTTGAATCCTGATTACATTCCTATCACTAGAATTACCGCCAAGGCTAATGTTGTGAGAATATACATAAGGGAAAAGGAAAAGATTAAGATAGAAATGGCCAACACTCCTTGTAGGATTTCTTTAACTTCTGATTTATGGACATCGATTAATACCGAGGGCTATATTACTTTAACTGCTCATTATATTGATAAAAGTTGGAAGTTAAATAGTAAATTCCTCAATTTTTGTCACATGCCTCCTCCTCACACTGGTTTTGAGTTGTGTAAAAGAATATCTGAGTTTTTGACTGATTGGGGAATAGAGAAGAAATTTTTTACCATTACTTTGGATAATGCTTCTGCAAATGATGTCATGCAGAAAACTTTGAAGAGTCAACTAGCCTTGCAAAATTGGTTGCTATGTGAAGGGGAGTTCTTTCATGTCCGTTGTTCTGCACATATTTTAAATCTAATTGTGCAAGAGGGTCTTAAAGTAGCTTCAAATGCTTTGCAAAAGATTAGGGAAAGCATAAAGCATGTGAAGGGTTCGGAGAGTAGAAAGGTAAAATTTAGGCAATGCATTGATATGGTTGGAAACATTGATGTATCAAGTGGGTTGGTTACAGATGTTCCTACAAGATGGAATTCAACATATCTGATGCTTAAAAGCGCTCTTAAATATCAACGTGTGTTTGAAAAACTTCATTGTTGTGATGCAAATTATACAAGTAATCCTTCAAAGGAAGAGTGGGTGAGACTTGAAAAAATGAGTAGGTTCTTGTTGCCATTTTATGAAATTACCACTTTGATGTCCGGAACATGTTATCCCACTTCCAATTTGTACTTCTTGCAAATTTGGAAAATTCAACGTCTTTTGATAGACAACCAAAAAGAGGTAGATGAAGTTATTAAAAAAATGGCTGAAAGCATGATTTTGAAATTTGAGAAGTATTGGGATGAATATAGTGTTGTTCTTGCATTTGGTGTTGTCTTAGATCCAAGAATGAAGTTGGACTCATTGGGTTATTGTTATAAAGTGGTAGATCCATTAAATTGGGAAATAAAGTTGGAAAACATAAAGCTGAAATTGTACAAGTTGTTTGCAGAATATTCTATTTCTTCTTTTAATGCATCAAGTACTCCTCTTACTACCTCTTCAACTATGCCAACTGAGCCAAGTCTATTTGATGTAAGTTTGTTGTTCATGATTCACTAATTGGTTTTTTTTCAAATAATATGAAGCATGATTTACTAATTGGTTTTATTTAACTTTATGTTATTTTTCAATGTTATAATTTTAGGAAATTAGATTGGGTAGACAACAATCTAGTAAGGCTAAAAGAAATGGTCAAAGTCAACTTGACATGTATTTGGAAGAGCCGGCATTGGATCTTGATTACACAGAACATTTAGATGTACTACAATGGTGGAAGAACACTAGACAAAAATTTCCCGAACTTTCAGTAATGGCTCGAGACTTGTTAAGCATTCCTATTACCACTTGCATCAGAGTCTTCCTTTAGTATTGATTCTAGAGTGCTTAACAAGTATAGAAATCGACTATTGTCTGAAAACGTTGAAGCATTGATTTGTTCCCGCAATTGGTTGCATGCCTTTGATGATGGTAATTTTTTTAAGTATGAATATATTTATCTAATTTTTTAAATATATTATTTAGTAACCATTGAATTTATTTCATTGTTTTGTATTGTTGATGGAAATGATGATGACAATGAAGATGAAAAAGAGGGTCCAACTTGTTCTAAGAGTGCATCTAATATTCTTGACCTTGATGATTAGGATTTAAATTTTAGAATGCTTCCTCTTGTTTTATTAGACAATATTAAAATTATTATGGTTTTGGTTGGTTGAACTTAAACTTTGATGTTGTACTTAATACTTATTATGATTTTGGTTGGTTGAACTTAAACTTTGGTTGTTGATGGTAAAGTTCATGTATTTCTTATTGTATATCTAAATATTAGTTTGATATCTAAATGTTTCTTGATGCTTTCTTATTGAAATTTAAAAAAATAAAGCATTTTAATTTATTCAAATAGAAAAGAAAAAAAATAAAAAAAAATAAGGCGGGCTGGCCCGCCGCCAGCCAACCCGCCACCTTGACGGGGCAAGCTAGAATTTCATGCCCATTTCACCTTGGCGGGCATGCCCACCCCGCTCTTTTTTTGGCGGGCTTTTGGCAGGGCGGGGCGGGCAGCCCGTTTTGCCATCCCTAGTGGGAGACACAACTTGTTTGGGAAAATTATTGGGTGCACCATATCTAATAAAAACAATTACCACAGAACAATAAATAAGCGTTAATGTAAACAGAGCTGGAAAAATGAACACAGACAGATACCGAAAATGCATTTCCAGATAAGTTCATACTCGTTCCAGAAATGTATTTTCAAAATAAAGGCTAATTTTTCAGACAAAAACAAGATTAATGTGAGCAATGAGGTTTGAAATAAATCATCTTTACCTGGAATTTCAATTTCTTTTACTCCATTTGATATTATGAAATACAAGATTGAAGATTTGGAATGAAAGGGTTTTTGGTGAAAAACAAATATAGTTATATGATCATGCAACTATGTTTTATCAAATTATCCTGGAGATAATTTCTAGAAATATCTAACATTATATTTGTTAAAAACACCTGAAGATCTTAAGATCAAATAAAAGGCGTTGAATTACGTTATTAATAACAAGTTGTTTAAAAAGACTCCTAAAGGAGTTTTACTTAAATGCATTGGTGAAAGCGAAACATATTTGACAAACTTTCACTGTCCATAATAGATCATTTCACTGTCCATAATAGATCATGTGACACTCATCAAGGATTTTATTTCGACAAAGGATTGTATTGATCAACTATGTTGAAAGATTAAATAGAATTTGCCAAAGGATTCAAAGAATGTCAAAGACATGGTCCCTGCTAGTGAATTGCATTCAACCGTCAAACCTTACAAGAACAAAAATGAATTTTCAGAGTCTTCACCCTCACCCCATGGGATGATTAAAATAATCCCCTACTTTTATCAACATTGTCTGAACCTTAGGTCTGTTATGACTCTAACAAATTCTTTGAATCACCTAAACTTCAATTTATTTTATAGGAAAAACTGGTCTGCAATACCAACGGATACAGGTGGATAAACATATCCAAAACATTGGCAAGTTGTTCAAAAATTAAATCCAAACACAGTACAAATGCCTCGGTCAAGGAACTTACAAAAAAAATATGCCTACAAGGTTTATATGGTTGTCATGCAACACATGCTACTTTTCAAGAGCTATGCTGCACAGAAAAAAGAACTGAAAAAATCTGATATGTAATCCTATCACCCTTCCTCCTTTTCTTCTCGAGTATTGTATGTCCTTTTTTACTAAAGAAAACTACTAGCAAAATCCTGAGGGGAAAAAAAACTATCGCATGTTTTGACTATGAAGCAATTCAACAGCAGCAGCAACCACTACTTTTCCTTCACCAGAAATGTCAAACCCTGGTTCTTCAATTTTTCTGTTTAGAAGCTTGTCAAGCTGCCCGCGTAATTTCTGCATATCCAGTTACCATGAGATTATTTTGTATAAGCATATAGCTCAGAAACAATTTATAATGGTTGGAAAAAGATTGAAGAAAATTAATTACCTTTATCAACTCAATGACACTCTTGGAAGCAGAGAAATGAAGGTAACCTCCAAGCATCTCAATGCCCTCGCCATTTTTGCTAGGGTCAAGATTACCACCAAACAAAAGTAGTGCATAATCAGAAATGTTGGTAGAATCCCTAATATAGATGCTGCTTGTTTTAACTTTTTCACTGTATACCAGGTAAGGCAGAGGGAAGAGATGAATCCCAGCATTTACAGAAGAGGGATGGATGTCAACCTTCCCAACTTCTTTAGTGTAGAATGCTGTTCGTTTTCCTCTTCTTTTGCACTGCACAACATTAGGGTAGAGCCCAGCACAAAGAATTGCACAAACCATCTCCAAATCATGACTGTACTCGTTGTAAGCCTGCAGAGATATAAATCAAGATTGATAAACATCTGTGCCCTTGTTCAAAATTTTGCAAACTTTAGTTGTTTACTTTCAGAGGTAAACAGAAATATGTGATGAGAGCTCGGTAGTAAGAGTTTAACATTATAACCACCAGAGACGAAGTTCAAATCTCCTCAAAGATTTGTAAAATTGTCATTGGTGTCTCTTTAATAATAATGTCCCCCTTCCACAAATCTTTTTAGAAAAAAGTAAAAATAAGATGAGAGAAGTGCCGAGACTAATATAATCAGTCAACAGGAAAAATTTAAGCAAAGTTCATTCAAGAGTGAGAAACTAAGTTAGAAGAGGACAAGGACAAGGACAGGGCTTACATGGACACCCCTCGACTTGTCAACAAATCCAATGTCAGATAATAAGTTGAGAAATTGCGTTCTCATATCATCAATCAACCGCAAGGTCACTGGGGATAGAAAATTTTCCCAACAAAATTCCTTTTCAGCCCCCCTACTTTTTGCCTCCTTCCATCCTTCAAAAGCTTTAAGAAGGGCTATATGATCACTGAATAAAAAATATACTTATAATTAAGCAAGCACAAGAATGGGTACATTGAGAAGGGATATTTCTCAAACAATATCAATGACCAACAAACCTGCAAGAGTCACCAGAAAAATATCTTTTGGCTACATCAGCTTCCTCTTTTCTGTTTATAGGTAGAACAAATGGGTTACGGTAAGCAAGAGCAGCAGCAATAGTTAAGGCGGGACTAAGGCACTGAAAGATAGAGCCCATGAGAAGCATCTTCCCTATATTTGGGTCCAAAGGTACAGTACAAAGATGCCGACCTGTAAAGATAAAATTAGCTTAGATAACATCCACGGCTTAAGACTAAATAAAAAGCTTGAGACAAACATGCCCAGCACAATATACCCAGTGGAGTAAGCTCCTCCTTGTCATCTAATGCCCCAATTGTCTTCAGAAGTTCTATAGCATTTTGAACAGCAAGAGAATCTGGCGGCTGAAGTGCCTTTCCTAAGAATGATGCCACAGTTCCCAGCTGCAAGCTTTTAATGTGCAGGCACAATTCTTGCAAAGGTGTTCGGAGGATTTCAGGTAACTGATACTCTGGCATAGCATCATGGATCAGTTTTGGATACAATCTATAACAAACTCCAGGTTGTACTCGACCAGCACGTCCACGTCTCTGAAATATTCTGCCCATTAGTAACAGTAAAACATGGTATGTTCATACTTGAATTTCATAAATAGATTTGGGGTGGGGGTGAGAAGGGGAGTAGAGTCTCACAAACATTTAATCATTCAGCAAATACAAGAATAAGATAGATTGCAAGTTTTTCCCGAAGATTCACATGTTCAATGAGACTATGAGAGCAATAAACCTTATGTTAAAGTTTTGTTCCACAACTTCAATACCTGACGTGCCGAAGCCTTTGAAATCCATGATGGCAAAAGGCAGGCAAGCTTATTTAGAGCGTCATAGCTGGTTTCCTTTGCTTTACCGCAGTCTATGACATACACAACATCATCTATGGTGATGCTGCTCTCAGCAATATTTGTTGCTAGCACAATTTTTCTGCAATGGAAAAATAACAACGATAAAAAAAATGTAGATGCTAAAATGATACTAAACTCCAATATATATACAAGCAAAACACCATATGCCTTTAACATATACTGATTATTGAACATAAAGTCAACCTAAGAATATTGTGTGATGTATCCATCAAATGAGCCTCTTGCTGATTTATTTTATGTATGTTAAGATTAGCAGTGAGTTTGACTAAATCATGTGTACAACGTGGTCGTGATTTTGTAAAGCTCCATAGTGTTGTGTTTACCAAAATTACAGTGTTTCCCATTAATTCCGTCAATCTCACAGCAAATCCAGACATGCACTTTATCTCTGTTTTAGTTTAGGAGGGGATCTCTCAAGGACAAGTCAGTTTCTTCTTTTCACTATAGGTCGAAGGACTGAGCCTTTTATGTGTAGGCCTGTGATTTGGTCCTACACCTGGGTGCAACATATTGGTATTGGCGGCCAGCATTGATGACACATCATAAGGCTACCAGACACATCATATGGCTATCAGGCAACATGCACAGAAAGAACAGATGTTCGGCCTTTTCATGGTGATTTAGAAGCAAATGAAGGACCAACAGTACAGAATTTGGGAGAGACAAGCATTGGTAACCGAGGAAATAAATGAGGTTCGGGAGACAAGTGAATCGCAGTCAGGGGGATATATTGTTCAACAAAACTCCAAATGGTATTTCTCCACTTAAGATGGCACTGAAGATTCCTTGGGGTGACTGAAACACCACCATAAATTTTTTTACAAATCAATGAATTGTAGACAATAAAATGAGTTAGCAGGCATTTAACCTCTGAGGGACACAATTATGGTTAAATAAGATGGAGCAAGAGAATCAGAACTAGATTTCTGGCGCTTCAAGGAATCCTGACATGCAAGATTTTTATCACCAACGAGTAATAACCCAATGAGTGAACTCCTTTTGATATTGTAGAAGCCTTATGAGATGTGAGTACTTTTTGAAAGAATGATTTCTGGAACAAGCTTCCTGAAGCAGTTAATATATTCAGAACTTCATAAACTAGCCATTAAATTCTGAAAATCAACAATCAACGCCTAAAAATATTAAGCATCAGATAAATATAAATAAACAAGCTGAAAATATTGCAGCCTTCAGCCTTCTTTCAAATTATTATATATAACCTAAGACAGGTGAAACTGAAACCATAGAATTCTTGTCAACTAAGTTTCTAATAAATATAAATAAATGATATGCGTTAGAGGCGCTTACTAAGCTACTTTGGAACTTTCAAAAGCTAGCACTTAGCAGTAGTTCACTAGTTTGATTTATACAAAGAAAATTCCAGAAAATATAATCAAGTGATTCGACTCACACATTCCCCATGTTTGTTTAAGTTCTGGCTCCATCAGTCTCATATTTAATATATCAAAGCAATATTAACATAAATTCCTCACAATCATCCCTAAGCATATTATCACAATAAAAATTTGTCTATGGAGAAAATTATCAAAAGTAACATGCTTGCCTTTTGTTAGGGGGAGGACGATCAAATATTTCACATTGGTCAATGGTAGGCATTGAACCGTGTATTGGAAGGATTAAGAACTTGCCACGGTTTCCAAGTAAGTTATTTCCTTCAAGTTTGTCAAGTAGCTTAGAGATTTCATCCCAGCCAGTAAGAAATACAAGAATAGCCCCACCACCTTCATTCCGACATATATGTTCAATTGTTGCTTCTACCTGAAACATCATAGTAATCAAAATTAAATAAACATCCTTAAATCTGATTCAACAAACTTAGAAAACTTCATTAAAAGCTTAGAGCCACACGAATAAGGAAGTACAATAGGAGTGATTACACTTGGTGAACAATAGCTTAGCATACACTACCCGTATGACCCAAAAAATTCAGATTCTCTCTACAATAATTTAGATCCTCATTAGCATGGATTAAAACTTATGATGGGAAGATAGAAAGAAATGAAACAAATGGCAACCGAGAACATAGAATACATAATTAATTGACAAAGAGGGAAGTCGAATGGTAAACTCTTAGAATGCTAATCTAGATTCATTAGCATATTTAGCACAACTTAGAATATTAAACTACTGTAGTTTGGTTAGAGGATGTGAATATCTTTCTACTCTTATCCAATCCAACTATCTTATTCTATATATCTTTATTCTATCATGACCACCAAACAAACCTGTAACTTCAACAGTGACTATTAATTACCTATATTCAGTGCATGGTTAGCTCCTTACCTATATTCAGTGCATGGTTAGCTCCTATACTCGATGCATTCATAGTATAAATACGATGATCTATTTGTAAAAAACACACTTCTTGCAAATATTCAGTTTCGATAGACTTCTACACTAGTTGCACATGTGGTTATAAGTGGGAGCAATCCTCACCCTACCAGTCGGTTTTGTAGGGTTGAGTTAGGCTCAACCCACACATAACATGGTATCAGAGCCCGGTTTAAGATCTTTTGGACCACTCCGCTATCAGGTCACCCACCATTTAGTTCCACGCTCCAGACGTTCAATCCTGGTCGTGAGAGGGGGTGTTAAGAGTCCCACATCGGACAATATATGGCCTGAACATGTGGTTATAAGTGGGAGCAATCCTCACCCTACCAGCCGGTTTTGTAGGGTTGAGTTAGGCCCAACCCACACATTCTAACAAATACAATGATCTATTTGTAAAAAAAAACACTTCTTGTAAATATTCAGTTTCGATAGACTTCTACACCAGCTGCAGACAAAATTATCAAACTTTGAGTGGATAATTATCCACCGAGCTAAGATACTTGCCCAATAACCAATATCACTAACTCTAAAAATACAATCCACAGAATACATACCAGACCCAAATCAATTTGTGAACCTGACCAAGCTTCAAGGGATTTTCTAACACCCAAGCTGTGATTTTTGTAATGGGTATCTACATCAAGGTCCTGCAAGAACAAGGAGATGGCAAGGGATTAACTCATTAGTAACATTAGTAGGAAGCAGCACGAAAACAGAAACTCTGGAGATATGTAAGGCATATTACAAATTGCAAAAAAGGACTACTGAGTTTTTTAGCTACAAAGGCTAGACTTTTAAATCTAAACAAATTTCCATCATGTTTTGGCTTCTATTTTTTATGACTAAAGATGTTCTTAGAAGATTGATTGCAGCGAAAGAGGAGCATATTATACGAAAGCCTTTCACACCATAAATCTCCAACCCACCACACCTCATCGAAAGCACTGTCAAACAAGTACAACAGATCACACGCCAAGAATCAAGCAAGTGACCCAACTAACATTCAACAGCTAAATTACCGCTTTCATGATTCGCAGAAGTGTCTGTCATCGAAATTTCATCACTCCCACTATTGTCACATGTCTATTATCAAAACGTAACCCCTCAATAATGTTAACAGAAAGAGCATCTGTCATGCATAACTGCTAACTGCTAACTGCCCTTGAATGACAATAAAAAAAGGTTCTACACTAAATTTTTTTCAAGGTTTTGTATTCAGTTCATGATAGTTCCCACTTAGTGGGATAAGACCTGGTTGTTGTTGAATTCAGTTCATGATAGTTGCACATTCAATATGGTGCTAATGTTGGGATCAAAAGTTTTGTTTTTTCAAGAACCTTTTTTATTGTCATTGAAGGGCGGTTAGCTATGGAATACAACAGTCAATAAGTCCTAATTCCATGCAACAGGTATGGTGAAAACATATGAGTTCATAGTTCAAAGTATCTTATAATCATAAATTATAAATACATGGATTGATATATAAAAGTATACATGCCTCAAACATTTCAGTCAGAGGATCCTTCTTAGAATCTTGTTGTTTCCTTTTTCTCCTTGTATTCCCCTCAAAACTGTCAAACTCCGACTTGATGCTATATCTAGTTTTCTCCAACACATCTTCTAGGAAGTGCTCTGCTACAGGGAAAGTAAATCCCTGACAAATATAAAATAAAATAAAATGAACATTATTTGCATTTAAATAAATAAATAAATATAACTCAATAACATGAAATTTAAAAAGAACGCAATACCGGTATGTGCATTGTTGGGGCATTTGAAAAATATTTAGAGAACAAATCAGCATTGATTGTAGCACTCATTAGAATGAGGCGCAGATCTGGACGACGGGGAAGAAGGTCGCGTAAAATTATAATTAAGAAGTCTTCATTCATGCCTCTTTCATGAATTTCATCCACCAGCAAATGACTAACACCAGTCAACTCTGGATCTTGGACCTATTCAAAAACAAAGATAGAAAAGAAAAGTGAACACCACTTGTTATCGGGAAGCACATATGAGTATCCCACATAAAGCTAGGATGTTCTTAACTTCATACTTTTCCTCTTTTATATTTACAATAGAAATTTAGTAACACTAATCTTTTAAATGCTTATCCACTTCATCCTATCCTGTTCACTGTAAGAATTTAAAATTCTATTCTATATCTATGCAAGCATCACTACCACAATTTGCAGGGAATAAAGTGTTAACCACCAACTATCTGAAGCTATTAAGTGAAGGCTCTTAATTTATTTTATATCTAACACAACCCAGACACAAGATCCTTATGGAACCAATGCATCGACAGTGCAAGTGTAACTCCAACTTATACTGAAATTCAAATTTCAATAGTGATCAATGTCTATGGCAAGAAATGATTTCATGACTAGTTGGTTGATTATACAGGCTTCACTACCATGTTGATCACCAACTCTCCCAACAGCTTAAGTTGTGAGAGGGGACTCCAGTTCCTGTCTAAACTTTTATGAATGTAGGAGTTGAAGTCTTAAGAACAGGATATTAAGTTTTAGGGCAATTAATAATACCAGTTGCCGAAGTAATACACCAGTGGTGCAGAAAAGAAGACGTGTTTCCGCAGAACGTTTTGCTTCAAGACGGATGTGGTACCCAACAGTTTTGCCAAGAGTCTCCCCTCTTTCAGCAGATATACGAGCTGCAACAGAAATTGCAGATACACGGCGAGGCTGAGTACAAATTATATTGCAGTCAGCTCCACGCAAACGTGATATTTCTTCTTCCAAAATGAATTGTGGCAGCTGTGTTGTTTTGCCACAGCCTGTCTCTCCGGAAACTACCAATACCTGCACAAACACCGGTCAAATTTTACTGTAGAACTATAGACTAAACATGAGCAAAGCATCATATGAATTCAAACAGTTTGTGTATCATATTAAAATTGACAATTAATCCACTTAAATATCAAGCGACAAGGTCTGCCCTCTTTTAAATTGCCATGGAGGTCTAAGGATATAGTTTCTTAAAAGCATCCTGAATCAGGTAAATAAAAATTAGGGTAAATAAGTCATTTTTTCATGATGATAATAAATAGCTTTAGGCACCTGATTTTCTTGAACAGCTTTCAGAAACTCAGACTTCATTTTAAATGCAGGAAGCTTCTCTCTAAATGATTTCATTTCCTTCAAACTATGACTTGTCTGCATGTTTCCATCCCCAGCATAAGTTTAAAATACAGCATAAAGCAGTCAAATAGATGGCAGAGTAGATGCAAATAAAATATAATGGTCAAAAATCCTGTGCTAAATGCTTTGATACCTGCTCCAGTTCCTGCCTTTCCTTGAGTGCAACACTGAGTTTCTCCATTGAAGTATCAGTCTGCTTTGAAGCAGATTTTATAGTCGTTGTTGATATTTTATGTTCCATATCAGTTGATGCAGAAGTCAGACTAGCAGCTGGCATCCCAGTTGATTGTGACATATTTAAAAGATTTCCTACTCTCCTCTCTATGTCTGTGGACATTTTAATCTGAAGAAAATCGAACTTAGTATTTTAGCTAACTTTCAACAAGAAATTGGTAATTTGAAGTCAAAAAAGTAGTATTCCACCTCCTTCTGTGTTGATCCATGACGCTCATCAAGGTCTGCACGGTAATCAGGCAAAGGAACTTTGCTAACAACAAGAGTCTTTCCCTTATTATATGCATGGCTTTCTTTGCGCAAGTAAAAATCAGGTAATGAAGAATTTAAAATGTTAGGTAATATAAAATTACATATATCAGATTAAATTTTAAATGTTCACAAGTAGAATCAATAAATGTTGTGTGTATTGCATGCACTAACAGATGATTTTTATCATCACAAATTCTATTGCTGTCAACACAAAAAGTTATGTTGCACAGTACAGTTGCATGACCATTTCTAGGTGCTAAGGGTTAGAATTGGAGATTGGCAAGCACCGCTTTCTACGTAATCATTTGGATAATAGTACTAATCTGTAGTAAAGATACCAAACTTGATTTTATAGTCAGGAAATCTAATTCTCAGGACTATTTTATCTCTCAAATTATATATCACTGCTGATTGTCCAAACTTATTTGCAAAGAGCACAGTATCACCATTTTTTATAAAGGCACGCCAATTGAAAATCATCATCAATTTTATGCATTTGAAGATCACAGTATCCATCAAAACCTTAAGAACTGGCGTGCCTTAAAATTGAAGACTCAATTATTAAAGATCACAGTATCACCATTTTCAATTGGCGTGCCTTAAATAATTGAGTCCAAGACTCTTGAATCCCATACTCCTTCATCTGCCATAAAACAAACTCACTTTTCTTGGAATCGTGAGAAAAACTAAGGCATTCCATCAAAACCTTGAGAACTAGCTGAATAAATGGCACCTCATCAAAACCTTGAGGCAGCAGCAACTGCTTGAATATCTCCGAAGAAAGATCAAGTGAAACAATCACAAATTGATCAACATGAGTGATAGACTTATACTTATAAATAGGATAGGAATAGTTGTGAATAGCCAACTAATTAACAGTGCCACTTAAATGTACACCATTGTTAAGACTTTAACTAATACTATCCATCCAATTAAGTGGACTTGGTGGAAAACTATGAATGTTTCCAACAAGTAGCACCCAGAATGAAAACTTTAACCTCACTTTTAGTCATAACTGAATCTTTGTTCCCTTCAAAACAAACAGCTACAACCATGTAAGTTTTCATTGAATCATCATGACCAAATACGAACCTAAGAGATTATAAACAATCTAGAGAACTGTAACGAAATGACATTTTTTCAGATTTGTTTTCAGTTGAAGGCTTCTAGAAATGGAACGAGTAGTCCTAATTCCAATCGGTTACTTTACCCCTTGACATATTTGGAAAAGAAACAGATAAATCAAATCCATTGCAGGAACCAGCAATATGACATTGGAAACAATGAAAATGAAGCACAGACCCCCTTTGCTGCTCTGATGGAGCAACCAAGTCAATCCAACGTCCCATCACCGACACCCCTTCCTGATGAACTCATAGCCGAAATCTGTCTTGGCTGAGTGTCAAAAGAATCATGCAACTCAAATGCATCAGTAAGTCATGGAACAATCTCATCTCCAACCCATCCTTCATAGAAAAGCATCTTAAGAAGTCATCACAGAATCATCACTTCACAATAATGTGGAGAGAAACTATTTATGGTTGTCTTACCCTACCCCTTCCTCCTTTTAATCAAAAACCCATCTATCACCCTCGACAGAGAATTTAAAATGCATGAACTTCCATTGTCATATTACTAGTTCCTGTAACAAATTGATCTGTTTCTTTTCCACGAATTGATCTGTTTCTTTTCCAAATCTGTCAACGGGGACACTAACTGATTGGAATCAATACTAATCATTTTGTTTCTCAGTTGGATCATGAGAGTCCGGGGATCATCACATTGGATTTCAACACTCACTTTAAATGAGTTGGACACCACGTATTAATCCAGAACCTTAAGGCATTTGGTCTATAGGTCTTTTCTCCTTATTAAGTGTTCAAGCTCATACTCACACTTAATATACCAACAATCTCCCCCTTTTTCATCCACATCTATTTACATCTCCACTGTTATGGAACACGCTCAATGGAACACGCCGCTTGAACACCCTTGTCATGAAGACTTCCGGTCCAAAGAAGCCATGGCCGAACAAGACTCTGATACCATTATAGAATTAGAAACAGGCCTAACTCATCCCTACAATATATATATATATATATTGTGGAATAATCAATACAGAATCAAATGATTCTGTTTGTACAGCTCATTAGGATTAGGACTAATGTAATTAATTAGTTATTATTTCCTGTTTTTACTGTAATTAGAATTAGCATTTATGGGAAAATTAACTCCCCTGATTTCTAGGACAGATTTCCCTTTCAAATTCTGCCTAATGTATTCTATAAATACTGCTATGTAATTCTCATAAAGTACAAGGAAAATATAAAGTATATTTCTACATGGTATCAGAGCACGATCTGAACCATCCCTAACCTAGCGCCGCCAAACTATGGAGGATCCTAAATCTGATGAATCGCTCAAAGTGGAGACTGGATCATTTCCGACCAGTTCACACGAAGGGATCACTCACCTCATCACAGGCCATAAATTAAATGGTCAAAACTATACCCAATGGGTAAGGTCAGTCAAGATCTTCCTCGAAGGAAAAGGAAGGGAAGGCTACACCACGGGAGAGTCTAAATGTCCTGCGGAAGGAGACAAAAATTTTCAGAAATGGAAACTTGAGAACAGCCAAGTAATGTCATGGCTGCTCAATACCATGAAAAATGAAATTGGTGAAAATTTCATGTTCTATGACACTGCAAAAGAGATATGGGATGCAGTGAAGGAAACGTACTCAAATGTTGACAATACATCTGTCGTATTTGAGATAAAAAGCATTCTTCATGACCTTCGACAAGGAGAATCTTCTGTTACCGAGTATTTTAACATACTTAACAAACACTGGCAGCAACTGGACATATATGAAGAGGTTACATGGTGTTGTACAGAAGATAAAAAGAAGTA
The DNA here is from genome assembly GCA_963966055.1 of Lathyrus aphaca. Classification (NCBI taxonomy): domain Eukaryota; kingdom Viridiplantae; phylum Streptophyta; class Magnoliopsida; order Fabales; family Fabaceae; genus Lathyrus; species Lathyrus aphaca. Next base: position 335,421,476 of record OZ014520.1, on the reverse strand, counting down.
TAAGGAATTGGTGGAAAAAGATAGGATTTACAAATTCCTATTGGGACTAAACAAGGACCTAGATGAAGTTCGTGGAAGGATCCTTGGAACCAAACCACTTCTCAAAATTCGAGAAGCCTTTTCAGAAGTGAGAAGGGAAGAAAGCAGGAGGAAAATCATGCTGGGGACACCCAACTCAGTTCCGTACAGCGAGAGCTCTGCAATGGCAGCAAGGGGAAATCAGCCTCGACCATCACAAAAGAAAAACCGGCCCTGGTGTGATCACTGCAAGAGACCAGGCCACACAAAGGAAACATGTTGGATCATACATGGAAAACCTTCGGAGGCAAAATTGTTCAAAGGCAAGGAGGGCAGAGGTAACACAGCATTTAACAACCAAGAAGCTGAGGTATACTCTAACTCATCTCCTTTTAGCAAAGAACAAATGGAGGCTCTTCAAAAACTCCTTCAGCAAACTATGTTAACAGTAGAAAAAGGTGGTACTGCTGTAGTGGCTCAAAGAGGTAATTATTTACATGCTCTAAACACTAGTAAAGAAAAAACAAAATCATGGATTGTTGACTCAGGGGCCTCAGATCACATGACTGGAGATTTCACCTTGTTTAATAGTTATTCTCCATGTCCCTATAACTATAATGTTCGAATAGCCGATGGTACACATTCTAAGGTCATGGGTAAAGGATCAATTATAATTTCACAAAATATTACTCTTGACTCTGTTTTGTATGTGCCTACACTTGATTGTAACTTGCTGTCCATTAGCAAGATTACAAGAGATTTGAAATGTGTTACTAAATTCTTCCCTAACTTGTGTGAATTTCAGATTTTGGAGTCGGGGAAGACGATTGGCAATGCTGAAGAGTGTGCTGGACTCTACTTCCTCCAAGTGGAAAAATCAGAGAAAAAACTCAATAATAACTATCATGTTGCAGCTGCAGTTTCAAATGATAATAATTCTGTAATGATGTGGCACTATAGATTAGGCCACCCAAATTTCATGTACTTGGAAAAGATTTTTCCCTCGTTATTCAATAAAAACAAGGAACGTTTTCAATGTGAAATCTGTCAATTGTCTAAACATACCCGAAACCATTACCCACCCCAATCCTATAAACCATCCAAACCTTTTTCATTAATTCATAGTGATGTATGGGGACCATCACGAGTCCACAACATTACTGGCTCGAGATGGTTTGTCACCTTTATTGATGATCACACACGTGTTACATGGGTGTTTCTAATGAAGGAAAAATCAGAAGTAGGGAGAATATTTGAAATTTATCATAAGATGGTACAAACACAATTTCAAAGCAATATTCAGATACTTAGAACGGACAATGGTCGTGAGTATTACAACCTTGCTCTAAATTCCTATCTTCAAAAGGTTGGAATTGTTCACCAAAGTTCGTGTGTGGACACTCCCCAACAAAATGGAGTAGCAGAAAGGAAGAATAGACACCTTTTGGAAGTGACTAGATCAATCATGTTGGCCACAAATGTCCCACAACACTTTTGGGGAGAAGCTGTCCTTTCAGCAACTCACCTTATAAATCGAATGCCCTCCCGTATCCTTAACTTTAAGACCCCACTCTCCACACTTCAAAACCTATTTCCAACCAGCAAAATCTTTTCCTCTATTCCATTAAAAATATTTGGATGCTCAACTTTTGTCCATAACCTCAGCCCTCACCGAAGCAAATTAGACCCAAAATCCATCAAATGCATTTTTCTTGGTTACTCTCCTCACCAAAAGGGTTATAGGTGTTACTCTCCCCATACCAAAAAATTTTACCACACTATGGATGTAACCTTCTTTGAAAATCAGCCCTATTACACCAAAACTGGTATTCAGGGGGAGCAATCATACATACATCGTATTGAAAATTCAGAATACCAACTTTTGCCTCTTGAACTAACCGAACATGGAAAAATCTTACCAGACCAAACCGATAACACTCAATCAGCCGAACCTATGCCTAAACCAGCTGAAAAATTACTAAACCAAACCTCTAACATTCAGCCGAGTGAAAGGACAACAGAAGCTGTAACGGAAACCGGACCAATTATAGTCTCGACCACACCTCAACGGAATTGTGATACAAAAACAGATAACTGGAAGGTTTATAAAAGGAGGAGGAAGGAAGTAGAGTCAAGTATAGCTCCAATGCAAGGCCATGAGTCCAACCAAGCTCTAGAAAATGAAGTTCCCACAGGTAATATTCTCCCTAACTCTGAACATATTGTTACAAATACAGCAGATATGGATATTCCTATTGCTATGAGAAAAGGGGTTAGAACATGCACCAAACACCCTATTGAAAAATATATCTCCTATGGAAAACTATCACAAAGTTACAGGTCCTTTGTAGCAGCTGTTGACAACATAGAAATTCCAAATAATATTCAAGAAGCACTGCAGAAAGCTGAATGGGCAGCAGCTGTAACAGAAGAAGTTCAAGCACTTGTAAGAAGTGGCACATGGGAGATCACCACTATACCAGAAGGGAAGAAAGCAGTAGGATGCAAGTGGATATTTTCAATTAAGTACAATGCTGATGGGAGTATAAATAGGTACAAAGCTCGGTTGGTTGCTAAGGGGTTCACACAATCATATGGGGTGGATTATGAGGAGACTTTTGCACCTGTTGCGAAGCTCAATTCTGTTCGGGTTCTACTATCTCTGGCAGCAAATCTAGATTGGCCCCTACACCAACTAGACATAAAGAATGCATTTCTAAATGGTGAGTTAGAAGAAGAGGTATATATGAAAATTCCTCCAGGACTTGAATCACCCGGGACCTCCAACATGGTGTGTCGACTTCGAAAATCTCTATATGGCCTCAAACAATCACCAAGGGCATGGTTTGACAGACTAACAAAAGTTGTCAAGCAAGATGGCTTTGTTCAATGTCAAACAGACCATACTATGTTTGTCAAGCACTCTTTGGATGGGAAGATAGCTTTGTTTATTGTCTATGTGGATGATATCGTAATTACGGGAGATGATGATGAACAAGTCAACCAGTTAAAGAAACTTCTAGCCAAAGAATTTGAAGTCAAAGACTTAGGACAGCTCAAGTATTTTCTAGGGATGGAAATTGCACGGACAAAGAATGGTATTTCAGTTTCTCAAAGGAAGTACACTTTGGATTTACTTCAAGAAACAGGTATGCTTGGATGCAAAGCTGCCAATACTCCAATAGAACAAATAAAAAGGAGTGAAGATGAGAATATACCAGCTAATAAAGATAGATACCAAAGTCTAGTTGGAAAACTAATCTATCTAACTCACACCAGACCAGACATTGGTTTTGCTGTAAGCATGGCTAGTCGTTATATGTCAAATCCAACTGAAACTAACATGAGAAATGTTAACAGAATTCTCCAGTACCTAAAAGGTACGCCAGGTCGAGGACTCTATTTTCAAAAGAACTCAAACAGAGGTATTGAAGTCTACACTGATTCAGATTGGGCAGGATGTTTATCTGACAGGAAATCGACTACAGGCTACTGCACATTTGTATGGGGTAATATGGTAACTTGGAGAAGCAAGAAACAGTCTGTTGTGGCTAGGAGTAGCGCAGAAGCAGAATTCAGAGCTATGTCACAAGGTATTTGTGAAGGAATTTGGCTTAAGCGAATGCTAGGTGAAATCAAAATTCCTACCAAACATCCTATGAAGATATTATGTGATAACAAGGCTGCTATAAGCATTGCGAAGAACCCAGTTCAGCATGATAGAACAAAGCATGTAGAGATAGACCGACACTTCATCAAGGAGAAAATTGATCATGGAATTATAAGTGTTAACCATATTCCATCATGCCAGCAAACTGCAGATATTCTAACAAAAGCCCTTCCAAGGAACATATACGAGAATATCAGATCCAATCTGGGTATGATAGACATCTACCACCCAGATTGAGGGGGAGTGTGGAATAATCAATACAGAATCAAATGATTCTGTTTGTACAGCTCATTAGGATTAGGACTAATGTAATTAATTAGTTATTATTTCCTGTTTTTACTGTAATTAGAATTAGCATTTATGGGAAAATTAACTCCCCTGATTTCTAGGACAGATTTCCCTTTCAAATTCTGCCTAATGTATTCTATAAATACTGCTATGTAATTCTCATAAAGTACAAGGAAAATATAAAGTATATTTCTACATATATATATATATATATATATATATATATATATATATATATATATATATATATATATATATATATATATAAAATAATTTTGGACTATCCCTTACCCCCTAAACGTGTAAAAATCAGGAGGGTAAATCAAAAAAATATATTTTACAGGGGGTAATTTTTCCACGGGGGCAAAAGACTTAGAATTTTAAAATTATAAGGGGATAATCCAAAATTATTTTTTTAAAGGGGGTAAATCAAAACACGCATATATCCACTTCAGGTGCTTCCTCTTGGACTGCATCTTCCTTACCTGTTTTTCCAACACCTGGTCCTGTGGACAGTCCATCTTCATCTTCAGGTCCCAGTCCCACTCAGGCTGTCACTCCCTTGTCCAATGCTGCTGACAGTTCTTCTTCTTCAGCTTCTGGCTCCCTTTCTCTTGAACATTCCACTCCTCTGCAGCATGTTCCTCCCTCTCCTTCTTCTCCCTCCTGCTCTCCTGCTCTTATTCTTTCTGATATTGCTGAAGCCAGCACCATTTCTCCTTCATCCTCTCAAACAATTTCATCCAGACCTCCTCACTATCAGCCTTCTCTTCCTAAGCCCAAATTCAAAAGATCCAAAAATCAAACAATCTCAAACAATGTGCACCCCATGCAAACCAGAGCCAAAACAGGTCTTACTCTCCCTAGACTTCATCCCACCCTTCTTTTAAATCATATGGAACCAAACTCTGTTGATCAAGCCTTGGCTGCTCCTCATTGGCTCCAGGCCATGCAAACTGAATATCAGGCTTTAATGAGGAATCAGACCTGGACTTTGGTGAAGGCACCTGACTCTAGGAAGCTCATTGGCTGCAAATGGGTTTTCAGGACCAAAGAAAATCCTGATGGTTCAATTAATAAATACAAGGCCAGGTTAGTTGCTAAAGGGTTTCATCAAAGGGCTGGAAGTGATTTTCAGGAGACTTTCTCCCCAGTTGTCAAACTTGTCACAGTCAGAATAGTGCTTTCCATTGCTGTTACAAATAACTGGGACATTCAGCAGATTGATGTGAATAATGCCTTCCTCAATGGCTCTCTTGAGGAAGAGGTTTTCATGCAGCAACCTCCTGGGTTTGAATCAGCTGACAAGACACTGGTGTGCAGGCTAAACAAAGTTATTTATGGTCTGAAACAGGCTCCTAGGGCCTGGTTTGACAAGCTCAAGAGTGCTCTAGTTCAGCATGGGTTCCAGGCTAGTCGATGTGATCCTAGTCTATTTTTATTGCATCAAGGGAAACTTCAAATTATGATCCTTGTGTATGTTGATGATATCATCATCATAGGGAATTCTGCCCCTTTCATTGCATCCTTGATCAAGCAGCTTAATGCCAAATTCTCTCTTAAGCAGATGGGCCAGCTTGATTATTTTTTGGGAATTGAAGTTTCTCATTTGCCTACAGGATCATTGTTGTTATCTCAAACCAAGTATATTACTGATCTTCTCTCCAAGGTTAATATGCTTGATGCTAAGGGTATGCCCACTCCTATGGTGTCTAGCAGCAAATTGTCTAAAGTTGGTTGTGACACTGTAGCTGATCCCACTCAGTTTAGGTCAGTGGTGGGTGCACTGCAGTATGTCACTCTGACCAGACCTGAAATATCCTTTGCTGTGAATAAAGTGTGCCAGTTTTTATCCAATCCTTTGGAGGACCATTGGAAGGTTGTCAAGAGGATTTTAAGGTATTTAAGTGGCATTCTTCATCATGGCTTGCTTCTTCAACCTGCCTCTACTCAGCAACCTTTGCAGTTGTTGGGTTTTTGTGATGCTGACTAGGCTTCAGACCCAGATGACAGAAGATCCACTTCAGGAGCTTGTGTTTTTCTTGGTCCAAATGTTATTTCATGGTGGTCTAAGAAGCAGCAATTGGTAGCCAGGTCCAGTGCTGAGGCTGAGTATAGAAGTATGGCTCAGTTGGCTGCTGAATTAATCTGGGTTCAGTCCTTGCTTAGGGAACTTCACTGCCCTTTCCAAGTGCCAAAAATACTTTGTGACAACTTAAGCACTGTTACTCTTGCTCACAATCCCATTCTTCATAATAGGACTAAGCACATGGAGCTTGATATCTTCTTTGTGCGTGAGAAAGTCCTCAGCAAGAGTCTTTTTGGGTTCATGTTCCAGCTCATGACCAATGGGCAGACATTCTAACTAAACCTCTATCCGCTGTTAAATTTGTGCCTCTAAGAGCTAAGCTGAAAGTGTTGAACAAGGCTGACTTGATCAAGCAGCCATCAGCTTCTAAGGGGGACTAATATAGTAGTTAGTATAATAGTACTGTTAGTAAGATCTGCTAAGTTGGCATTCTGTTATAACAGCTCAGCCAGTTTGTTAGATCCAGCTCAGCCTGTTTGTTAGATCCAGCTAGCACTGTGCTCACTCTATATATAGAGTCTCTCTTGTATCATTTCAGTTTAATCAATACAATGAGAGTTTATCAATTCTTTTCATTCCTCTCTGGTTTACCTATCTCTATCAAGGGGGGTTGAATGACTATTAACCCTATATATATATATATATATATATATATATATATATATATATATATATATATTCCACCTAGGGGGCAAAAGACTTAGAATTTTAAAATTATAGGGGGATAATCCAAAATTATTTTTTTAAAGGGGGTAAATCAAAACACGCATATATTGCAGGGGGTTAAATGACTATTAACCCTATCAAAACACGCATATATATATATATATATATATATATATATATATATATATATATATATATATATTAATGTGGGAATTGAGATTTTCTAAATACTAACCTAATATTGCTGTTATATTGACAACATGCACACAAAGGAAGTGAAAAATAACTTATCCATAATAAAAAAGCTCTTAAATAAATTGAAACCAGACTTGTTTGCCGTACAGTTTTGTTCAGTGCACAACTAGAAATATTCCCAGTCAATGAAACTTTGTCTGTATGTTTAAGCTTAAAATCAATTGATTTTAAGATTGAGTACAAATGCAAATAAATTTCTGGAGGTTTTATATAAAGCTACTGTCTGTATGTTTAAGCTTAAAAACAATTGATGTTAAGATTGTGTACAAATGCAAATAATTTTCTGGAGGTTTTCTATAATGCAGAAACTTGATCTTTGGTATGCTTACAATTATAAAAAAGTGTTTTTTATTATTTTTAAGAGTAGTTACCCTAAAAAATTGTAGAAGTAGATTTTAATGTCAAAATACATTTAAAGAAAAAAGCTTAACAGCACAAATCAAACCAACTGCTTATCTATGATTTATGTTGTAATTGACTGAAGGGTTTTCTTCAAAACCTAGTTGTAGTCTATTGTTGTGTAAATAATAGTATATCATAAGAAATTTGGACAGTTATACTACTAATCTTACATATTTTTTCGTTCATTTACTTGTTTTTTTGATGCATAACCAAGTTCTAACCAAAAATGACTCATGGATTGGCTTGTGAAGTTCACACTTCCCAAAATGTGAAGTATGGGGTTGTTCGAGGCTGATCCTTAGGAAAATCCCAACTGGACAGCGAATGTAATCACCCCCAATTCACCCAACATAACTAATGCAACATTGCGGCACACTAGAACCAAACACTTTAGCAAACTCATTAGAACAAACGTCAAAGGTCTTCTCCCACTAGGCAGAATTGTTTATTATACATGTGCATGAAACATGTATATCATTATCAGTGTTATCAAATAGCGGCGCGGCACCATGGCCGCTACGGTATACATGGCGGTTTTTGGGCTCGCTGCAATGGTAAATATTGGCCAATATTGTGGGTTTTACCGCCATAATCCACTATAACTTTGCTGCTGATATGGCAGAATTTTGCTCTTCGCCATGGACCACCATCGACAACAATGATCATTATGAATCTGATTGTGATATTAGGATTTTAATTCAACCATCATTGATTAATTTTCTAATAAAAAATATAACTCATCATTTCCCCGTCAAATTAGATAAGTAAGCACATAAAAGTATAAAACAATAAAGCATTTAAATGAACTTACAAATAAAGCTCATGTTGATAAGCCATATCAGCTAGGGCCTGCTGGTCAGCAATACTGAAGTATCGCTTTATAACCATCTCTTGTTCCCCTCCTTTTTTCATCTTCTCTATCTTATCCCACCACTCTTTCTGATCAAACACCTCCTTCTGTAACATAATAAAAACCCTAATTATCAGCAATGAAATTGATCAAACTACAATTACATGCAAAAACTGGAAGCTGTTTATTTGTTTTCAACTTCAAAATTCTGTAATTAAATGTGAAATGTACCTCTTGTTGTTGTTGTCTAAGACGCTCAGCACGCCAAACAGGGTCCCACCATCTTTGCTCACCGCGCCCACCACCACGGCCCCCACCGCCGCCACCTCCACGTCGGCCTCCACCGCGACCGGAGGATGAGGCACCGCCTCTGCGGCCTCCGCCTTGGAAGTTAGGGCGGAAGGACATGACGGAAGTGGAGATTCGAGTGATGGAGAGGAAATGCTTGGGTGTGTGCGGGTATATGGAGAAGAAGTGATGGGAATGAAAAGTAGGGCGAAATAGGCAGGGAAGCATTTATAGAGACAATGTTATGGTTGAAACTTGAAAGTGGAGACACTTCGACAGTGTCGTTTGCAACGTGTAAGCAGGGGTGTTCAAATTCAAATCAATCCAAATAAAAAATCGAAAATCAATTAAAAAAATTGGAAAATCGAAAAAAATCAATTTGTTTTGGATGTCATTTTCGTTCGGATCGGATTTCAGATTGATTTTTCAAAACCGATCTAAATCAAACCAAACCGCATTATATATATTTTTTACTTATTTATATTTTATTAGTATATGTTGTGTTAATTTAATATTAGATGATACTTATCTTTTAAAATATTATTTATTAGTTTGATTTAATCTATTTATTTTTATTTTTTTCCAGTAATTTTAACTTTTGATATAGTATAATATATTATATCAAACATAATATTAGTATTTTTAGAATATTAATAAAAGTTATAATTTATAATTTGGATATTCAAAAACCGATTCAAATTAAACCTTATTAAATTGGATCGGATCGGATAGGATTTTTTTAATCAATTATCCAAAATCGAATCAAACCGCAAATAAATTTATCTTTGGATCGGATGATATTTTGTTTCAAAATCATTCCAAACCAAATCGCGAACACCCCTAGTGTTAAGCATAAGAATACACTATACTTTGCACTCCTACAATTAGTGGGATTGGTCAATAGATGTTGAAAACAATTGGTTAAATGCACTATGTATTAAAGTGAATTAGTGGGATTTTCAAATTCACACTATACAAATAAAAATCACAAATCTATCCAAAAAAATCAAAAAAAAATCGAATTTTATTGAATGTGTTTGGATGTCATTTCATAAAAATCATTCGATTCAGATTGAATTTTATTGACTTTTCAAAAATCGAATCGAACCGCGAATATATATTTGTACTCTTATTTTTAATATGATATTCTCTTCTTTCCAAAGTAATTGTTATAGTTGATTAAAAAAGATAATAAATGAAAGATAAAATAGTATTTTTACGAAACTATAATTTATTATTATTGGTGTATTCGAATTATCATAAATATAAAATAAGAGAAAAATAAATTGAGAGTGTTAATTAGATGGTATAATTGGAAGATAAACATTAAAATTGCATTAGAAATTAAAATATGATATTTATTTTGAGATAAATAATTTAGTAAAATGCGACAATTACATTGGAACAGAGGAGTATGTTGTTATAATTTATTATTGATGATACTTATTCTTTTAATAGTATTTATTAATTTTGTTTAATCTATTTATTTTTATTATTCTTATTTTGTAATATTAATTTTTAATATATTATATATTTTTTATTATATCAAATCTATTATTTATTATCATTTTTAGAATCTTAAAAAAATATAATTTATAATTTTTATATCAAAAAATCTATCCAAATTAAATCGCATAAAATTAGATTGAATCGATTCAAATTTTTTTAATCAATTATCCAAAATCAAATCAATCTGTAAGTAAATTTACATCTGGATCGGATAACTTTGTAGCTCAAAACTTATTCTAAACCTAACCACGAACACCCCTATGAACCACTATTAAAAGAAAATTCTTATTTACCCTCTTAAATAATTTATAGATTAAATTACAAATTTATAAAAAAAAATTAAACAAACTTAATTTTAAAAATCGGTTTAATTTTTCTTAAAATTAATTAAGTTATTATTTACGATAAATTTTATGATGAACATGATAAAGTCTTGTTGCATGTCATGTTTGTCATGTTTTATGATTTTTTTTTTAAAATTTGCAGACTAAAGTCATATCTTCATTAGAATTTTAGTCTTGCCTTCTACGACCTTAAATGCGAAATTTTTCTGAAGTTGTTTTGTCTTCTAAGAACATTTTCAATCATCATATTTGATTGTTCCTGGAGATCAGGATCCGATATGACTGGCGTCGAGCGTTGTTAAGGACGGTTGATAAGGAGAAGAGGGGGGTGTACCTGCAAGGCACTCTGATGCTAAAGTAAGACACTGAGCAAAGAGCGTGCAAGTACGAGAATTAAGGTGAGAGAATTGAATACCTAGCCCTCTCCTCTGAGAGGGTTTATATATTGTCGTTAGTGGATGGTTATTGGTTCAAACCGTTTGGCGCGGATCGCGGAATCCGCACGAATAGGTAACGGTCAAATCTAGTCGTTGGGGGATTTCACTCTGGTCGGTACGGCCTTGGTCGACAAGGACCGTTATCCTCGGAATGGTGCTCGACACCGAGCGTGTCAGCTTGTCACTTTGCCTGGCCCAACTCTAGGAGTTGGGTTTGCCCGGAACAAGAGCCCCCCAAGTCGTTGCTTCTGCGGAGGAGCGATGACTTAGTGATGGTTTTCTATCTAAGGCGTACGCAGTGCGTCTGGTGTTTTTCGTGCGTGGACCAGGGAATGATCGTTCGATGACCCACGACAGGCGGGCAGTTGTTTGGTCGCTCGACGAAGGGGGGATATGAAACGAAAAGTTAGCGTGTCTGGGAATTCGCGCCTATTTAATGTTCTGACAGCTAGCCTAGGGGCTAGAGCGTAGGTAATCATTGCCTAGGGGTAGGGGTCACACGTTTCTGCACGTGTTCCCTTCCCTATAAATAGGAACCCAAGGCATTCTGTAAGCTTTTTCGTTTCGTCTTCTTCTCCGCTGTACTGCTCGTTGATCAGCCACCGTTCTCAGCCGTCGACCGCCGCTTTCATCTGTCGACCACCGCGTTCCAAGCCAACTTCTTCTGCAATGGCCTCCCAAGCTCAAGGTACGACTCTTTTTTGCGTTTTTCTTAGTCATATGCTTGACATTTTAGCAATGCATGTGGCATAGGATAGATTTTCTGGTAGTTTAGGATTAGAATAAGTAGATTAGAGACCCTCTGTCATCGTTGCTCGTCGATTACGAACCCTAATTCGTGGTTGGCGATGGTCCTGGTCGACTTGGACCTAGGACCTAATAAGCATCTAGGATTTGATCGTATCCTCGCTGTCGTCGGGCGCTGGCCATCGCCTTGATTCAAGAGAGACGACCGATGCCCCTCGGGGTCTGGAAAAAATAATTGCGCCCGAAGAATAGGTAGTGGAAGACCTGCTTGATAAGGTGTCGTCCTTCTTGAGGCCTCGTGCGGAGCCTTTGCCTACTGTTGGCGATCTGGAGGATTGGATCGTCACCTGCCCAGGGGATGATGACCGGATATTTTCAGACTTTGGCGGCCAGAAGTTTTCAATGTACGAGTACGCGACATCGATCCTAGGGGTAACCTTGCCCTTCAGTGATCTGGTTTGTGTCGTGCTCAGGCACTTGGGTGTAGCCCCGTCTTAGCTGCACCCCAACTCTTATGCGTTCCTGAGAGCGTTTGAGGTGACGTGCGCTCATCTGGGTGTTAGGGCCACGCTTCCTCTGTTCTTTCGATTGTTCTCGCTGCAGCGCTAGGTAGGGCGGGGGACCGACCGGAAGGGATTTATTTCCTTCAAACAGCGGACCAAGATCTTCAAAGCTCACTCGGAATCTATCCCGGCTTTCAAGACAAATTACTTTTTGGTAAAGCCGGCGAGCGAGGAAGCCGTGAGAGCACTAAGTTTCCTGGGGGTAGATACCGACGAAAATGATGAGCCCAGACTCGATGACCGAGGGCAGGTGATCCCGAGGAGGCTTTGGCTGTTTCCCTTCTCATGGAATTACTCTCATTACGGACACCCAGTTAGTGAGTTTGTCCAAGTAGGGGATTCTCTGAACGAGGACGATGCAACTAACTTCGAGGAGTTTCAGAAGTTGGTAGCCTATTTTACTCCGACCCCTCTGCTGGACGGGGAGGGTAAGATAATGTTGGAACAGGACGAGGGAGAGGCTGCGGAGCGTCCTTTGATAGACGTCATAGATCTCCTGGCGTGTAACACCGGGCAAGAAGTGACTGAGTTCTTTGGTATTTGTTTTCATTTCTGCTTGTTATTATGTTTTAATAATTTTGGCATTCGTGACTAATTTTGTATTCTTTTCTTTGTAGGCTTCATGTCGAACCCCTTAGACAAAATCCAGGAACGACTGCGCCAACAACAAAAGAAGAGGTCGCGGGTTGTTCAAACCAAGCTGACCTAAATGAGCGGCTCAGGGTCGGCCCCCCTGGTCCAAGGGTCTCCAAGTGCGTCTACTGGCTTGCTCATGAAGAGGCATAAATCTGTAACGATCGTGGATTTGACGGTCAATGCTCCCCCCAAACTGAAACATGTGTTATCGCCTTACTTCGTGAAGCGAAACTATTTCGAAGGGACAAGCATGGAGGTCGACCGGGCGGACTCTTTGTTCGTTGAGGAAATGGATCGCCCTGCCCGGCGTCTATCTCTGGCCCGGGACGCGAGCGCAATCATGCGGGTATTGTCCATGGCCTGACTGACGGTCGAAGGGAACCCCGGGCAGGAAAGGGAGGTGATAAAGTTGAAAGAGTTCCTGGTCGCTGCCAAAGGAAAGCTGGTTAAGGCCTCTGAGGATGTTGTTGCCTCTGCTAGGGAGCTGACTGATCGAGGGAACATTATCGCCAAGCTGAAGGTCTATAAGAGGAGGGCCTTGGACCAGAGCAAAAAGCTTAAGGATGCCTTTTGCCCAAAGGAGGATGAGGATGCTGACACCAAAGATTTGGTGACCAGGGCCCAGTTTCTTGCTCGGATCGACCAGGATATGGAAGATCTGGACTCGTCGACTGAGCTCAGTTTCCAAAATGTTGTAGATCAGATATAAGCTCTTCATCCTGAATTGGCACTGGATACCGGCCGCATCAGCTATCTTTACAAAGTTGAGAATGGTCAGATAGTGGTCTCCGCAGACTTGATCGTGGAAGACTTCCAACCTGGTGATTGCTCAGCCTGAACAACCAGAGATGCAGCCGCCTCAGAGCGAAGGTCAACCTGGTGCTCCAGAAGGGGAGGGGAACTAGTCTGGCCTGTGTGCCGTAACTTTGTAATTTACCATGCTTTTGTTTTGCCCAGGGACGTGGTCCCCTTTGCGTGTAATTATGAACAAGTCGGCCCTTCGGGGTCGCAACCTTTCAGTAAAATTTCCCGACCTTGGTGGTCGTTTGTTATTTCAAAATGTTTTTATTTACAAGTATTTTTAACTGTGCGTCCGTCGGAGGACTTCCTTCCTTTTATATTTCTATAAACATTAAGTGTTTGATGTCTTTATGATGGTTAGATGTAATTGGGCAAATACGGGGTGTGTGTTTGTAATCTGTTGGTTTAGGGGACCAATCAGATGTTGGAGGCTGGCTCCTGGTTGGTACCCCGGGCCAAGATAATTACTCGGGCTCTGAGGCTTGAACGTCCCATCGCGAGCTGGGGTTCTGCCTGGTCGTGGTACATAGGCGGCGTCAGACTCGTTTGAGTATCCGCCTGTGCAACAGTCACCTCCTTCCTCTGGAAGAAGATCCTAATAATCATGTTATTTGGGTTGTTGTGCTTGTATCTGGGCACGCAGGTTTAGTCGGACCTATTGCTCCTCGCTTGAGAGTCGTGAAAGGTGACTCTGTAATTAACTATAATATTGCTTGAGCTTCTCAGCGTTCCACGGTCGAGCAAGTTTTTCCCCGTGAAGATTTTCTAAATAATAGGCCCCGTTTTCGGTCTTTGCCCAGACGCGATACGGGCCCTCCCAATTAGGCGTTAGTTTTCCTTCTCGGGAATCTCTGTGATTTCATCTTAGAACAAGACTACCCACCTCGAATGCTCGTCTTATGACTTTAGAGTCATACCGAGCTGCTATTTTTTGTTTAAGAGTGGCCTCTCGGAGAGCAGCTTCTGATCAGATTTATTCGACCAGGTCAAGCTCGTCTCTTAAAGCTTCGGAGTTGGTGTCTTGGTCCATTGGGGACTCTGTCCTCCTGGATCGGATGTGCATTTCCACAGGAATTACTACTTCAGTCCCATATGCCAACCAGAATAGGGATTCACCGATCGTTGAGTGGGGAGTGGTTTTGTATGCCCAAAGTACGTCGTGTAACTCCTCGACCCAGTGTTTCTTGTGCTCGTCCAGTCTCCGTTTCAGACCTCTTAGGATTACTTTATTTGCAGCTTCTGCTTGTCCGTTGGTTTAGGGATGCTCGACTGAAGCGAAATGTTGTTTTGTTCCTACTGAGGCAACAAATTCTTTTAAATGTCTATCGGTGAATTGGGTACTGTTATCGGTTACAATGGCGAGTGGTACCCCGAACCGAGCGAGAATGCGCCTCTTAAAGAAGTGTAGTATGTTGAATGCAGTAATCTTGGCCAAGGCCTCAGCTTCTATCCATTTGGTGAATAATCGACGCCCACGATGAGGTATTTACTTTGGCCGGATCCGACAATGAATGGCCCTAAGATGTCCATCCCCCACCACGTGAATGGCCATGGGGAAGATAGCGATTTTAGCTCGGTAGGGGGTGCTACGTGTACGTCCCCGTGTTGTTGGCATTTGTCGCATCTTTTTACGTGCTCTTTCGCGTCGTGCTGGAGTGTCGGCCAATAATATCCTGCCCGGAGGATCTTTCAGGCTAACCATCATCCGCCTGAGTGATGTGCGTTAATTCCTTCATGGACTTCTCTTAGTACGTGTGAGATGTTCTATTCCTCTACACACCTGAGGAGTGGCGTGGAGAAACCTCGGCGATACATACGCCCACCGACTAAAGAGTACGAGCATGACCTTCGACGCACGATGCTGGTCGTTTTCGAGTCTGTTGGTAACTCACCCTTGGTCAGGTAGTTAAACACTGGGGTCATCCAGTAGTTGGCGTCGCCTACGAGATTAACTTCAAGGTGGGTTGAAGGTTGTCCAATGCTTGGTCGGGGGAGCACTTTTTGTATGACAGACCTGTTGTTTCCCTTTCTTTTAGTGCTCGCCAACTTGGAAAGGATATCAGCTCGGGTATTGTTCTCTCGCGGGACGTGTTTGACCTCTATGTTTGTGAATCGTTTTAGTTTGTTCTTTACAAGGGCCAGGTATTCAGCCATATTGTCTATTTTGGCCTGGAAATCTCCTCGGACCTGGTTAGCGACCAACTGGGAATCTGTGCAAATTGTGATTTCTTCTGCCTCCAAGTCGGTCGCGAGTTGTATGCCGGCCAGGAAGGCTTCATACTCCGCCTAGTTTTTGGATGTAGGGAAGGAGAAAGTTAAAGATACTTCGATGATGTTTCCCTCTTCGTTTTCCAGGATAATTCCAGCTCCACTACCCGCCGGGCCAGATGCTCCGTCTACGAAGATGGTTCATTTGGATGGAGATTTCGGCTCCTGCTCGGTAAAGGTGAGCTCTGCTACAAAGTCGGCTAGTGCTTGAGCCTTGAGAGCTTGTCTCCCTTCGAATTTGATATCGAATTCGGATAGTTCCAACGACCATTTTAACATTCGCCCGACCATGTCTGGTCGTCCGAGTAATTGTCTTATGGGTTGGTCTGTTCTTACGATAATGGTGTGAGCTAGGAAATAATGTCGTAGTCTTCTGGTTGCAAAAAGGAGGGCCAGGGCCACCTTTTCTACCTGGAGGTACCGAAGTTCGGGGCCGTGGAGTGCCTTGCTCGTAAAGTAAATAGGTTTTAGTCCCTCGGGTAGGTCGCGTACGAGGGCTGCACTTACGGCCTTGTTCGCTACGGCGAGATAGAGGTAAAGCGTCTCCCCTTCGTTGGGCCTGGACAAAACTGGGGGTTCCGATAATGCTCTTTTCAAGTGGGACAAGGCTTGCTCGCACTCCCCTGTCCATTCAAAGGTAGCCTCTTTGTGGAGGAGTTTGTTAAAGGGCAGGGCGTGCTGAGCGAATTTTGCCACAAATCGTGCGAGGGAAGCGAGGACCCCGTTTAGCGACTGTATGGATTTTTTAGAATCAGGAGTAGGAAGTTCTATAAATGCCCGACATTTTTCAGGGTTGGCTTTAATACCTTGTTCGGTTAAATAGAATCCGAGGAACTTTCCTGCTCGGACCCCAAACGTGCATTTCTCGGGATTGAAACGCATTTTGCATTTCCGGACTTGATCAAATACTTTTCGCAAGTGGGACGCGTGGTCCGTCTCTTGCTGAGATTTGACGATCATGTCGTCCATGTATACTTCAAGCATGTCCCCGATTTCTGTTCGAAATACCTTGTTCATCATGCGCTGATATGTCGCGCCTGCATTTTTTAAACCAAAGGGCATAACGTTATAATAATAGTTGCCCGATTCGGTCATGAAGGTCGTGTAGTTTTTGTCGGACACGGCCATGGGGATTTAATTGTACCCTGAGTAGGCGTCCATGAAGGACAATAGTTTGAAACCGAAAGAATTGTTGACCAATTTGTCAATGTTGGGCAAAGGATATGCGTCTTTCGGGCATGCCCGGTTAAGATCGGTATAGTTGTAACACGGTGGGAGAACTGACTTTAGTTAAATGTTGCGGATAGCAAGAGTCGCCACCGACTTTTATTTTATCCAAAGGAAATGGCATAAAAGAACAGGAAAGACCTTAAAAGATTTTTGGGTTCGGGGGGTAGGTTATGTAAAGGGAAGGTGTTAGCTCCCTTTACATCCATGGTTATCCATGGGCTCTTAGTTACTTAGCTCACTTTAAACTGTTTTGAGAAGTGTAGTGTATGATTAAAAATTTTCTTAAGTTCTTTATAATGATCCTTGTACGAATATATATAAAGACTTTGTTTTGAAAATTGTTTGAAAATGTGAAGTGTAATGAAGTATTTTTGAATAAGTGAGCAAGTACTTAAGAGGAACCTACCCTATAATTAAATCTTTACTGTTCTTGAATGTTCTTTCAATGGTAAAACTATCCCTATTATTAAGGAATAGGTAGTCATTACCTTGGATGTAAGAAGGGACAAATGAAGGGACATCTGTGATTAGGCAATTGTAAGGTGTACTTAGCAATTCGAAGGGACTTATCATCTTTTATTCGAAAAGGGACAAGATCATTTACGAAGGCAACCATGATGGGACTTGATCTTATAATTCTTTAAAGGGACAAGATGATGTTAATGAGAGAAGGGACTTTGCTTTATACACCTTACTTGACCTTTTATTTAGGCAACATGAGAGGTAACACTTAAGAAGTGAGATGGCGATCAAAGATCGACTTACGTGTGTGCGTGTACAAATTCAAATATTTATCTTATAATTAGTGATCTAAGTTAATTTTAAAGCAAACATGTTATCACTCCCTATTTTACTAATCATAGCAATATATTTATAAATAAGAGCTACAACTATTACATGGCTTTTACAGTTACATTATAATAAAAACAATTTAAATAATAATTATATAATAAAACGATAAGTATAAACAATAAAAAAGGTTAGTGATAATTATAAGAAGAAAAGGTTAGTAATAATATACAAAATATATATATATAATTTAATTAAGTATTTTTAGATTTAAATAAACAACTTTAAATAATTTTTGAGATGAAAATAAGATGATATGAATAATAATAATAAACCATATAATAATTATTTACAAAGAAAATATTATTAATTATTTTAATTAGATATTAGAAAAGTTTAATTAATTTTAATATTTAAAGATTAGGGTTAGGAATTTTAAAGAAAATAGAATTAGGGTTTATAATTTAAATTACAATATTAATTTAACTATTTACAAAATTAAATATATAATAATAATATATACATATTTTAACAAAAAAAACTAAGATTAAAATTTTTAGAAAATAAATTAGAGATCCCTTTTAGAAAAATATGAAGTTAATATATATATATATATATATATATATATATATATATATATATATATATATATATTTACATATGATTATTTAAATATATTTTCTTATAAGAAATATAATTTATATTAAATATAAAACAAAACAATAAAGAAAATAATGAGAAATTGAATGAAAAAACAAAACTTACCTGGGGTTGAGATTCGAACCCAAGCTCTAGCAATGGCACTTAGTTGTTTCTGCATCAAACATTAAATAAAAATATCCAGAAACATTACAAACATCATCATGAACAATAATATACAATCAAATTTCATTTATATTGCTTGTATCATTGAAATCGAAAAATCAAATTTCAAGCTAAAGATGAAATCGGTTTATGCATTTTAATGAGTTTTGGATGATGTAATGCATTGGGATAGCATCAAGGATGATCAAGGAAGAGATTGCAACCTTCAAAACACTTTGATATAGCCTGCAAAATAGAAATCAAATTATGAATTTTTTATGAAAATTTAAAGTATTGTTCTTACTCTTGGAAGCAGTCAAAATCCTCCCTTTGTGTTGTGATCTCATTTTTGATTGATATGATCTTATATGATTTCAATCATCTCTAAGTGGCCTTTAAGAATTTCTAGAACAAAGATCAAATCAAATATTGAGAAAAAAAATTGATATCTTCTTACTATTTTTGATTGATCTGATTTTATATAGTGTCAATCACTTCTAAATAATCATTAAGACCTTCTAGAACCAAAATCAAATCAAATATTCACACTTTTATATTTTATTTTGATTTAAAATGATTTTTAATGTAAAAAATCATAATAAATGAAATAAAATGAATAAAAATATGAATAAATAATTTTTAATTCGTGCATGATGTCATGGAAGTGTTTGGATCATAAAAAAGCAAGCCCATTTGGTGAATTATGGTTTTAAGACCCCATTTTGCTTCATAAACCTCTCAAAACTTTCCCAACTTTGCAAGGACATAAGTCCCTCAATTTTAAGTCTATGAAGGTGTTCTTGGACATTTTGTAAAGCTTAAAGAGTCCTCTAACAAATATCTTTGGTTTCATATCCATATCTTTTACCATTATCAAGTTATGCTCTTTGTAAGATGTTGACTTTTTGTTGACTTTTGAAATGACCTATAATGTCTTAGATCATACCTTCCAAATGAAGCATTTTTGGGCTTGGCTTGTGAGACACAAAGTTGTAGAGAATTAAATTTCCTTCAAAATGAGCTTTGGATGGAAAAAATTTGATGAAGCATATGAAAGTTATGGCTGGTCAAAGTTCAGTTGACTTTTCCTATGAAAACCCTAATTTAGAAACTCCTGATTCTTGATGATCTGAAATCTCCTTGATGAATCATGATCAACCCTTGATCAAATGATGAATTTTACTTCATATACTTGACGTTGGCAAAAAATCATGAAGTTTGACTTTGGTTTGACCACAATTGACCTTAGTTTGACTTTTTAACTGCTTTGACTGATTTTAACCTATCTGATCATCTGACTGAGCAAACCTTTGAGAAAAGTCTAGAAATTTGTCATGGGGATTCTTAAACACATATAAGATGTTATGAATCTCACTTGAAGTCTTGGAAGTCCATTTAGCCTGATTAAAGTCAAAACCCTAGTTTAGGATGCATTGCTTAGGAGGATGCATTGTCTGAGGGAAATGTCAAATCTTCTGACTAATTGTGAACTTTGTGAACCTCATAAGATGTATTGTGAACCTTATAAGATGTATTGTGAACCTTATGAACCTAATAAGATGTCTTGTGAACCTCATAAGATGTCTTGTGAACCTTATGAACCTCTTAGTACACAGAGTCTTGTCTTGTGAGGGCAAATTTTGGGGTGCAACAGCTGCCCCTGTTCAATTTTCTGAAACCTGAGGGGTTAGATTGGTATATGTGCCATTCGTGACCTGGAAGGTTGAAGGGGATTGAACACAAAAGCCCAAAAATTTGCCCTCACCAGTGCATGGAATAATAATGATGTTTAGTTATATGTGCTTGAGTGGGCTTAAAGATGCCACTTGGAGAAAAGTTCTTCAAATATACCTTTTGGAGAATAAAGTAGTCCAAAGTATGAAGATATAGCTTTTGGGAAAATAAACAACGTCCCAACATTACCTTTGGAAAGATAAACAATGGCCCAAGGTAATGATATGACTCTTGGGAAGATAAACAACGACCCAAAGTCATGATAGCTTTTAGGAGGATAAACAACGGCCCAAAATAGTGATATGATTCTTGGGAAGATAAACAACGGCCCAAGGTTTGATAATACTTTTGGGAAGATAAACAACGGCCCAAAGTAATGATATGGCTCTTGGGAAGATAAACAACGGCCCAAGGTTGTGATATGATTCTTGGGAAGATAAACAACGGCCCAAGGTTATGATAATACTTTTGGGAAGATAAACAACGGCCCAAAGTATAACTATGGCTTTTGAGAAGATAAACAACGTCTCAAGATAGCCTTCGGGAAGATAAACGATGGTCCCAGGTAACAATACGACTTTTGAGAAGATAAACGACGTCTCAAGATAGCCCTCGGGAAGATAAACGACGTCCCAGGATAATGAGATAACCTTTGGGTAGATAAACAACGACCCAAGGTAACAATATGGCTTTTGAGAAGATAAACGACGTCTCAAGGTAGCCTTCGGGAAGATAAACGACGTCCCAAGATAATGAGATAACCTTTGGGAAGATAAACAACGACCCAAGGTAACAATATGGCTTTTGAGAAGATAAACGACGTCTCAAGGTAGCCTTCGGGAAGATAAACGACGTCCCAAGATAATGAGGTAACCTTTGGGAAGATAAACAACGGCCCAAGGTAACAATATGGCTTTTGAGAAGATAAACAACGTCTCAAGATAGCCTTCGGGAAGATAAACGACGTCCCAAGATAATGAGATAACCTTTGGGTAGATAAACAACGGCCCAAGGTAACAATTTATTGATGAAGTTCGTCTGCTGGAGAGTTAATCTGAAAAACAAGATTAGTTCGATACAAATATCATGATGTATATAACATTCTGCAAGATAATATTTTATGAGGATGTGTATGATATGATATAATATGATATGATATGATATGATGTATGTATGCATCATGTAGCATGAAGCGTCTGGATATCTTCATATAACAACTGCTGGCCAGGGAAATAAATCCCGATTTGTTGCTGAAGAATATGAGGAATTTGTCTTGTTTGATAATATAGTGAAGAATATGAGGAACTCGTTCCCGTCTCGTTTGATAATATAATATTCATAACCTTCCGTCTTCGTTCGTCGTACTTCTATTAAAGGAATAAGTTCCTGAGTATCCCGACTGAGGATAAAAGAGATGAACGTAAATTCAAGGGGAGATGTAACTCGGAGTATCTATCAAGATAGATTTGCCCTTGCTGGGGATTTGTAGTTGTCTTGTGGGGATGAACCGGCGAAGCTTCGCTGAACTACTACCCTTGTTCGTCCTTAGTAAATACTATTACTGCATTTTTATGCATTTCTGGTAAACATCAATCATATTCAAAAGCATACATACATTCAAACACAACCATGGACGTTTTTGCTTTAGTAAAAGAGGAAAAGTAATCCTGAATAAAGAGGGAAAAGTAAAGCTGAACTCGAAAACAGAATCGTTTCAACTTTGAGAGTGTATAACCAATTGGATTTAGAGCTCCTGAGATTCTTAACTTTCCTGAATACCTTCCCAGAAATCCTCATAGCTGGATCTGAAGACATGATACTGACACCATCTGATACTACTGGCGTAGACAATTAATTTCCATAATGGCTTCTGCTGAGAATCCAATATCAAGGTAATACAATGAGAGGAACGTGTCTTCAAATTGTGATGAACCATATACGCTATGGATATTAGATTTGAAAAGAAAGCATTGCCCCTTGGTTGAGGATGAATTGTCCCATAATGGAAGTATCTGAAGGTAGTTACCTCAAGAGAAATAAGCAGAACGCCCCATAATAATATGCCCCTGACATCATGACCTTCGTAATGTTACCCTTGGTAATTCAAATACATGAGGAAAGCTGCCCCTGGCTATTAAGCATTGTTGAATCTGGACCTGATTGCCCCGAATGAATTGAACAGTAACTTGGTATGCCCCTTGATTGGGAAACAGTGACTATGCCCCTAGCATTATGAACTCTGTAATGTTACCCTTGGTAACTTAGATAGATGAGGAGATCTTCCCATGTCTACTTAAACATAGTTGAATCCTGTCCTGATTGCCCCAAATGAGTTAGGAAGTGTCATGGCCTGCCCCCTTGATTGGGAGATAATGACTATGCCCCTTTGTATACATGGACTTTGATCCAGGAAGCAACTTTATTTATCGGAAGGACATTGGTTTATTGAACATTCATCCTGTAAGTTTCTATGTTTATCAAACACTCAGGTATATGCAAACAAATATATTCAAAAATGCAATGCTTATGTCTGTCTTGAAGTTTTAAAAAAAAAGACTTATTTTAGAAAAACAATTTTTGTGAAAACTGTGATATTAACTCAAGTTTTATAATAAGCCCTAAAGGAGTCAGGATACCTTTTTGTAGCAGTACGCTTTCGAACTAACCATGCTTCAGTTAGGACTTTTAAAGGGTTGTAACGTGGCTTGGTTCACGGTTTAAGAAACAAAGGATAAAGGCTCAAATTTATTTGTACCCAACCCATTCTTCGTGATGTTCTTCAGTCCTATGCTCAGTTAACTTATGCATTGAGGCTCAAATGAGTTTGGAATTGTAACACTGACATTTGTGATGGTTCAGAAACCCAAAATTTATTTGAATATTCAGTCATCTTTCTTTGTTGAGGATTCATAGTGACCTCTTTTTTCTTTTGACTTTGTTATATCTTCTTTTTGCCTGAACTGTTTATTTCAAGGTTACAGTCAGCGGGATGTCTTAATTTTTTATTAAGTCTCCTTCATAGGTTTTGACTTAGTGAGCTTTTTTTTTGCTAGATATTGACTGTCAGGTTTAATGATTACAGAGAACAATCATTAGTTGTGTACAACACAAATAATTGCCATATTTGAGTTAACCGAGTAACTACCCTGCCCCGGGTTATGAATAAGGATTTTAATTTGTGCGAGAATAAAAACTCCTAATTCATAGGCTCAAAAGGGTTAACTAGGGATTAACTTCCTTATATCTCCACAGATTAGGAATTGAAACAATGCCTGTACATCGTCAGCATAGTCTGTTCAAAAGCATACTGCCTAATATTATGGTATTGTTTTCGTCATCCTCCCTCTACAGGCTTATAGTTTTATCAGGAGTTAAATATCACAAAATAAAAATATGAAACATACTTCAAAACATAGTGAAACGAATGGATTAATTCAAGACAAATATATGCAATGCATTAATGAAAACAAAAGTTTTAACATAAGTGTTTAAACAAATGAAAGAAATTACAAATGAAAATTCATATGTTGTCCCATCCAGTTGGTTGAATGTCTTCAATTGCAATCTGTGAACTTTGAGGAGCAGTATACTTCACCACGAAATCAAATTTACCACTTGGGTGTCCCAAGGTGCCCCATATCTCAACAGGAATAGGTAGGCTTCCTTTCTTGCTACCCTGGGCAATTTGTCTTGCAGTTTCGGTGTTTGATGGACGATAGTAGAATTCAACTTGACCTTCTGGAGTAACCTCTAGGATTCCTTCGTCAATCAGGTCTTAAATCTTTTTCTTCAATGCCCAATAGTTATTAGTATCATGTCCAGGACTGTTGGAGTGATACTCACACCTTGCCTTGGAATTAGCTTCATCTCCAACAAGCATTGCAGAACTTGTGACATTGGAGTGCTGAATTTGATAAACCGCCTTCTACATTCCTTGTGTTGAGGTGTATTAAACTTATCAGGTCTTTTTTCTTCAACTAAAGAACAATCAGTGGCAACCTGTCTCTTACCTTCTTTTATCCTCCTCTTCCTTTCAACCAAGTCAGCTTGTTTTAACGGAGGTTGACTAACGATTAGATTCTTGGCTCCATTACTTTGAAATTTATGGACAAAGGTTCTTAACTCTTCTTGCCCCTGAGCTAAATTTTGAATAAGAGCCACCTGGTTATTCATCTGGATCCTCATTTCTGTCATCTCAGCTTGTAGTTGTTTCAGATGATCATCCTTGTTGTCCTCAGGATTCTTCTTCTTAGCCAGCAGTGTCTTCAACTCATCCCGTCCCTTGGACAAGTTCAGAATCAACTCTTGGAATTGTGCATTCTGATCCTGGAGATCTTTGACAGTCTGTTCAAGGGCCATTGCTGAAATAAACAGCGAGAAGATAAGAAACCTGTGCATAAGAAACCTGTGATGCAATGATATGGTGTATAAATGCGTATGCAATGTTTTCAAGGACCGCAGGATTTAAATTTGTTTAAACAACCAAAAAGTAAACTTTTATTAGTAATAAATTTGTTTGCCCCTTGGGCTTACAAAATGAAGTGAAATAAATACAACAGATGGGGTTTTAAGTCTCCCATAGACGTTTCCTCTTTGTGTTGAGGTATGAGTTGAGATTCCGCTCCTCGTGAAGTTGCTTTGTTAGCTCCAGGATTCTTTCTTGACTTGCTTTGTAATGAGCCTCAAAAGTATCTCTTTGCTCCTTCAACTGGATCCAGGACCTCTGTAAGTCTTCCATGTCAGTGGGCATGTCTGGGTGAAGGATGGTATAAGAAGTATCCCCTTCAGCAACAGGCTTCATAGTAACTGGCAGGATGGCAGGATATGGCATCATAAGAGTCTGAGCACGAGATCGCACCCATCTGAGATAAGCTTCCATAAGAATAGTGTACTTTGGTTCCAGAGTCTTGCTGTCAACCTTGTTCACTTTCCCCCATGCTCGTATAAACCTTTGACGGTAACCTTGCAGATCGTTGTCGTAGTCAAACACAATACCTTGAATCAACATGTCATGAGGACCATCACTCTGAGCATAACCAAACTGACGTAGAGCTAAGGAAGGATTGTAGGTAATGCCTCCTCTTATGCCTAGAAGTGGCACATTAGGAAACTCCCCACAACGGTCAATGATAGTGACATTCTCCATAGATCTGGAGCACCAATGGATATCTGAATGAGAGAGTGACATAATCCTCTTGGACCACCTGAACCCTTGCTCATTCTTCATCACTGATCGAGGAAGGTGAGAAATAAACCACCTAGATAGCAAAGGTATGCAACCCATCAGCGTTCCTCGTGCCTTTGTAGTACGGGTATGCAGAGAGTGTAAGATGTCTCCAAGCAATGTAGGCACTGGATTGTGACTCAGAAATATGTTGATGGCATGAACGTCTATGAACTGATCTGGATTGGGGAACAACATTAAGCCATAAATCAGCAAGGCTAAGATCTCCTCAAAAGCATCATAACTCATAGCCTTCAAGAACACTTGAGCCTTCTCCATTAACACCTTAGCAAAAATACCCTTAACTCCACTCCTTGTTTCCAGTACAATGTCTGATTTCTTCAAATGTAGAGCTGCAGCAATAACCTCTGGTTTAAGCTCTTTTTCCAAACCTGTGAATGGTTTCTGATCAAGGACAAGTATACCCAGAAGTTTGGAGAACTCTTCCATTGTAGGAACTAGTTGATAATCGGGAAATGTGAAGCAATGGTGCTTAGGATCAAAGAACTGAAACAAAACACTCATCATGTCTTCATTGAACCCTGAAGTGACTAGATCTAGTAGGTGACCATGTCTCTTGATGAACTGAGAGCTTTCAGAAAATTGAGAGACCGATTCCTTAAGCTTAGGAGGTATTCCTACAAAGTTGATCCTGATAGTGTTCCTACGAGTAGAAGCCATGACCTGTAACAAAGAACAAAGATAAATCCTTTGGTCCTTGAAATGGTTAGTGAAAATGCTATGCTTATGATGCATGATGATGTTATGATGTTATGATCAATCACAAACATGTGGCACACACAAACAAGTCACACCATAGCCCTAGGTTTAAAGGCTTGCATGAGGTTCAAAGGTAAGTACCCTCCCCTGAAGTTTAGATGGTTCATCCTGTCCTAAAAAGTAACCAGGTTCTAAGGGATCTCAATATCATTGATCCTTCACAAGGGTGGTTGTTCAGTAGGCAACTTACTTGCCAACCAAAACCCTCCAAGTTTAGAATCTCAATGAGCGTAGTATCGAGTATCAACCAACTTCAGTCTTCACCAAAGCCGGTTATCTCACTACTTTCTAAAGGCCAAGATGGGATAACTAGGGTTCTAAAAGTTAGTTAGTGTATTGACAACATATGGCAGCCTCATATTATCCTCAACTTGACTTAAGGAACATAAGCACCAACCAAGGAGTCACACTAACTATGGCTACCAGATAAACCATATCGGTATACGCCGTACAGTTTCCTTGGTCTATTGCCATTTACCTAAGGTACACTAGATTCGGGTTAGGATCTTTCACACATAAGAGCACCCAACAAGTAAAGTAAAGCAAACAAAGCAAACAATTTTAAAGTGATCTAATTCCTAAGGGTACCCCTCTTTTATTAAATCCCCAGCAGAGTAACATATATATCCATAAGTACATAATACATTACTTAAGTGCATCATACTATACATGCATACATAATGCATAAACTAATATTATCTTGCAGAATGTTATATACATCATGATATTTGCATCGAACTAATCTTGTTTTTCAGATTAATTCCCCAGCAGAGTCGCCAGTTCTGTAACACGGTGGGAGAACTGACTTTAGTTAAATGTTGCAGATAGCAAGAGTCGCCACCGACTTTTATTTTATCCAAAGGAAAGGGCATAAAAGAACAGGAAAGACCTTAAAAGATTTTTGGGTTCGGGGGGTAGGTTATGTAAAGGGAAGGTGTTAGCACCCTTTACATCCATGGTTATCCATGGGCTCTTAGTTACTTAGCTCACTTTAAATTGTTTTGAAAAGTGTAGTGCGTGATTAAAAATTTTCTTAAGTACTTTATAATGACCCTTGTACGGATATATATAAAGACTTTGTTTTGAAAATTGTTTAAAATGTAAAGTGTAATGAAGTGTTTTGAAAAGTGAGCAAGTACATAAGAGGAACCTACCCTATGATTAAATTTTTACTGTTCTTGAATGTTCTTTCAATGGTAAAACTATCCCTATTATTAAGGAATAGGTAGTCATTACCTTGGATGTAAGAAGGGACAAGTGAAGGGACATCTGTGATTAGGCAATTGTAAGGTGTACTTAGCAATTCGAAGGGACTTATCATCTTTTATTCGAAAAGGGACAAGATCATTTACGAAGGCAACCATGACAGGACTTGATCTTATAATTCTTTAAAGGGACAAGATGATGTTAACGAGAGAAGGGACTTTGCTTTATACACCTTACTTGACCTTTTATTTAGGCAACATGAGAGGTAACCCTTAAGAAGTGAGATGGCGATCAAAGATCGACTTACGTGTGTGCGTGTACAAATTCAAATATTTATCTTATAATTAGTGATCTAAGTTAATTTTAGAGCAAACATGTTATCACTCCCTATTTTACTAACCATAGCAATATATTTATAAATAAACAATAAGAGCTACAACTATTACATGGCTTTTACAGTTACATTATAATAAAAACAATTTAAATAATAATTATATAATAAAATGATAAGTATAAACAATAAAAAAGGTTAGTGATAATTATAAGAAGAAAAGGTTAGTAATAATATACAAAATATATATATATATAATTTAATTAAGTATTTTTAGATATAAATAAACAACTTTAAATAATTTTTGAGATGAAAATAAGATGATATGAATAATAATAATAAACCATATAATAATTATTTACAAAGAAAATATTATTAATTATTTTAATTAGATATTAGAAAAGTTTAATTAATTTTAATATTTAAATATTAGGGTTAGGAATTTTAAAGAAAATAGAATTAGGGTTTATAATTTAAATTACAATATTAATTTAACTATTTACAAAATTAAATATATAATAATAATATATACATATTTTAATAAATAAAAAAAACTAAGATTAAAATTTTTAGAAAATAAATTAGAGATCCCTTTTAGAAAAATATGAAGTTAATATATATATATATATATATATATATATATATATATATATATATATATATATATATATATATATATATATATATATATATATATATATATATATATATATATATATATTACATATGATTATTTAAATATATTTTCTTATAAGAAATATAATTTATATTAAATATAAAACAAAACAATAAAGAAAATAATGAGAAATTGAATGAAAAAACAAAACTTACCTGGGGTTGGGATTCGAACCCAAGCTCTAGCAATGGCACTTAGTTGTTTCTGCATCAAACATTAAATAAAAATATCCAGAAACATTACAAACATCATCATGAACAATAATGTACAATCAAATTTCATTTATATTGCTTGTATCATTGAAATCGAAAAATCAAATTTCAAGCTAAAGATGAAATCGGTTTATGCATTTTAATGAGTTTTGGATGATGTAATGCATTGGGATAGCATCAAGGATGATCAAGGAAGAGATTGCAACCTTCAAAACACTTTGATATAGCCTGCAAAATAGAATTCGAATTATGAATTTTTTATGAAAATTTAAAGTATTGTTCTTACTCTTGGAAGCAGCCAAATTCCCCTCTTTGTGTTGTGATCTCTTCATGTATATATAGTGAGTGTAATTAGATCAAAAAATCATATCCTACTTTGGACTTTTGGATCACTTGAGATTGAAAAAGATATGCTTTCAAATATTGAAAAAAAAATTGATATCTTCTTACTATTTTTGGTTGATATGATCTTATATGATTTCAATCATCTCTAAATGACCTTTAAGAATTTCTAGAACAAAGATCAAATCAAATATTGAGAAAAAAAATTGATATCTTCTTACCATTTTTGATTGATATGATCTTATATGATTTCAATCATCTCTAAATGGCCTTTAAGAATTTCTAGAACAAAGATCAAATCAAATATTGAGAAAAAAAATTGACATCTTCTTACCATTTTTGATTGATATGATCTTATATGATTTCAATCATCTCTAAATGGCCTTTAAGAATTTCTAGAACAAAGATCAAATCAAATATTGAGAAAAAAAATTGATATCTTCTTACTATTTTTGATTGATCTGATTTTATATAGTTTCAATCACTTCTAAATAATCATTAAGACCTTCTAGAACCAAAATCAAATCAAATATTCACACTTTTATATTTTATTTTGATTTAAAATGATTTTTTAATGTAAAAAATCATAATAAATAAAATAAAATGAATAAAAATATGAATAAATAATTTTTAATTCGTGCATGATGTCATGGAAGTGTTTGGATCATAAAAAAGCAAGCCCATTTGGTGAATTATGGTTTTAAGACCCCATTTGCTTCATAAACCTCTCAAAACTTTCCCAACTTTGCAAGGACATAAGTCCCTCAATTTTAAGGCTATGAAGGTGTTCTTGGACATTTTGGAAAGCTTAAAGAGTCCTCTAACAAACCTCTTTGGTCTCATATCCATATCTTTTACCATTGTCAAGTTATGCTCTTTGGAAGATGTTGACTTTTTGTTGACTTTTGAAATGACCTATAATGCCTTAGCTCATACCTTCCAAATGAAGCATTCTTGGGCTTGGCTTGTGAGACACAAAGTTGTAGAGAATTCAATTTCCTTCAAAATGAGTTTTGGATGGGAAAAATTTGATGAAGCATGTGAAAGTTATGGCTGGTCAAAGTTTAGTTGACTTTTCCTAAGGAAACCCTAATTGAGAAACTCCTGATTCATGATGATCTGAAATCTCCTTGATGAATCATGATCAACCCTTGATCAAATGATGAAATTTACCTCATATAATTGATGTTGGCAAAAAATCATTAAGTTTGACTTTGGTTTGACCACAGTTGACCTCAGTTTGACTTTTTAACTGCTTTGACTGATTTTGACCTATCTGATCATCTGACTGAGCAAACCTTTGAGAAAAGTCTTGAAACTTGTCATGGGGATTCTTAAACACCTATAAGATGTTATGAAGCTCACTTGAAGTCTTGTAAATCCATTTAGCCTGATTAAAGTCAAAACCCTAGTTTTGGATGTCCTGCCTAGGCGGAGGCATTGTCTGAGGGAAATGTCAAATCTTCTGACTAATTGTGAACCTTGAGAACCTCATGAACCTCATGAGAGGTATTGTGAACCTTGTGAACCTCATAAAATGTCTTGTGAACCTCATGAAATGTCTTGTGAACCTCATAAGATGTCTTGTGAACCTTGTGAACCTCATAAGATGTCTTGTGAACCTTGTGAACCTCATAGTACACAAAGTCTTGTCTTGTGAACCTTGTGAACCTTATGAACCTCTTATTACACAAAGTTTTGTCTTGTGAACCTCTTAGTACACAAAGTTTTGTCTTGTGAGGGCAAATTTTGGGGTGCAACAGCTGCCCCTGTTCAATTTTCTGAAACCTGAGGGGTTAGATTGGTCTATGTGCCATTCGTGACCTGGAAGGTTGAATGGGATTGAACACAAAAACCCAAAAATTTGCACTCACCAGTGCATAGAGTAATACTGATGATATGTTGTAAATGCTTGAGTGGGCTTAAAGATGCCACTTGGAGGAACCGGAGATGGGCTTAGAGATGCCATCAGGATGAACTGGAGATGGGCTTAAAGATACCATCTAGAGAAAAGTTCTTCAAATATACTTCTTGGAGAATAAGGTAATCCAAAGTATGAAGATATAGCTTTTGGGAAGATAAACAACGTCCCAACATTACCTTTGGGAAGATAAACAACGGCCCAAGGTGAGGGTATAACTTTTGGGAAGATAAACAACGGCCCAAAGTCATGATAGGGTACTTGGGAGGATAAACAACGGCCCCAGGTAAGAATACGGCTTTTGAGAAGATAAACGACGTCTCAAGATAGCCTTCGGGAAGATAAACGACGTCCCAAGATAATGAGATAACCTTTGGTAAGATAAACAACGGCCCAAGGTAACAAGTTGTTGATGAAGTTTGTCTGCTGGAGAGTTAATTTGAAAAACAAGATTAGTTCGATACAAATATCATGATGTATATAACATTCTGCAAGATAATATTTTATGAGGATGTGTATGATATGATATGATATGATGTATGTATGAATCATGTAGCATGAAGCGTCCGAATATCTTTGTATAACAACTGCTGGCCAGGGAAAATAAATCCCGATTTGTAGCTGAAGAATATGAGGAACTCGTTCCCATCTTGTTTGATAATATAGTACTCATGAACCTCCCGTCTTCGTTCGATAGTAAGGTATCCATAACCTCCCGTCTTCGTTCGATAGTAAGGTATCCATAACCTCCCGTCTTCGTTCGATAGTAAGGTATCCATAATCTCCTGTCTTCGTTCGTCGTACTCCTATTGAAAGAATAAATTTCCGATTATCCGTCTGATAAAAGAGATGGATATAAATTCCAGGGGAGATGTGACTCGAAGTATTTATGAAGATGGATTTGTCCTACTGGGGGACTTGTAGCTGTCTGGTGGGGATGAACCGGCGAAGCTTCGTTGAATTCCTTCCCTCGTTCGTCCTTAGTAAATACTATTACTGCATTTCATGCATTTCTGGTAAACATCAATCATATTAAGCGTTTATGCATTTCTGGTAAACATCAATCATATTCAAAAGCATACATACATTAAAACACAATCAATGGACATTTCGCTTATGTAAATTGGGTAAAAGTAAATCTGAAAAGTAAAGCTGAACTTGAAAACAGAATCGTTTCAACTTCGAGAGTGTATAACTAATTGGATTTAGAGCTCCTGAGATTCTTAACTTTCATGAATACCTTCCCATAAATCCTCATAGCTGGATCTGAAGAC
This sequence comes from Lathyrus aphaca, assembly GCA_963966055.1. Lineage (NCBI taxonomy): Eukaryota > Viridiplantae > Streptophyta > Magnoliopsida > Fabales > Fabaceae > Lathyrus > Lathyrus aphaca. The sequence goes on along the minus strand of OZ014520.1, from coordinate 335,389,122 downwards.
ATGATACTGACACCATCTGATACTACTGGCGTAGATAATTAATTTCCACAATGGCTTCTTCTGAGAATCCAATATCAAGGTAATACAATGAGAGGAACGTGTCTTCAAATTGTGATGGACCATATACGCTCTGGATATTAGATTTGAAAAGAAAGCATTGCCCCTTGGTTGAGGATGAATTGTCCCATAATGGAAGTATCTGAAGGTAGTTACCTCAAGAGAAATAAGCAGAACGCCCCACAATAATATGCCCCTGACATCATGACCTTCGTAATGTTACCCTTGGTAATTCAAATACATGAGGAAAGCTGCCCCTGGCTATTAAGCATTGTTGAATCTGGACCTGATTGCCCCGAATGAATTGAACAGTAACTTGGTATGCCCCCTTGATTGGGAAACAGTGACTATGCCCCTAGCATTATGAACTCTGTAATGTTACCCTTGGTAACTTAGATAGATGAGGAGATCTTCCCCTGTCTACTTAAACATAGTTGAATCCTGTCCTGATTGCCCCAAATGAGTTAGGAAGTATCATGGCCTGCCCCCTTGATTGGGAGATAATGACTATGCCCCTTTGTATACATAGACTTTGATCCAGGAAGCAACTTTATTTATCGGAAGGACATCGGTTTATTGAACATTCATCCTGTAAGTTTCTCTGTTTATCAAACACTCAGGTATATGCAAACAAATATATTCAAAAATGCAATGCTTATGTCTGTCTTGAAGTTTTTTTTTTTAAAAAAGAGTTATTTTAGAAAAACAATTTTTTGTGAAAACTGTGATATTAACACAAGTTTTATAATAAGCCCTAAAGGAGTCAGGATACCTTTTTGTAGCAGTATGCTTTCGAACTAACCATGCTTCAGTTAGGACTTTTAAAGGGTTGTAACGTGGCCTGGTTCACGGTTTAAGAAACAAAGGATAAAGGCTCAAATTTATTTGTACCCAACCCATTCTTCGTGATGTTCTTCAGTCCTATGCTCAGTTAACTTATGCATTGAGGCTCAAATGAGTTTGGAATTATAACACTGACATTTGTGATGGTTCAGAAACCCAAAATTTATTTGAATATTCAGTCATCTTTCTTTGTTGAGGATTCATAGTGACCTCTTTTTTCTTTTGACTTTGTTATATCTTCTTTTTGCCTGAACTGTTTATTTTAAGGTTACAGTCAGCGGGATGTCTTAATTTTTTATTAAGTCTCCTTCATAGGTTTTGACTTAGTGAGCTTTTTTTTTTTGCTAGATATTGACTGTCAGGTTTAATGATTACAGAGAACCATCATTAGTTGTGTACAACACAAACAATTGGCATAGTTGAGTTAACCGAGTAACTACCCTGCCCCGGGTTATGAATACGAGTTTTAATTTGTGCGAGAATAAAAACTCCTACTTCATAGGCTCAAAAGGGTTGACTAGGGATTAACTTCCTTATATCTCCACTGTTTAGGAATTGAAACAATGCCTGTACATCGTCAGCATAGTCCGTTCAAAAGCATACTGCCTAGTATTATGGTATTGTTTTCGTCATCCTCCCTCTACAGGCTTATAGCTTTATCAGGAGTTAAATATCACAAGATAGAAATAAGAAGCATAGTTTTAAATATAGTGAAACGAATGGATTAATTCAAGACAAACATATGCAATGCATTAATGAAATCAAAAGTTTAACATAATAGTAAGTGTTCAAACAAATAAAAGAAATTACAAATGAAGATTCAAATGTTGTCCCATCCGGTTGGCTGAATGTCTTCAATTGCAATCTGTGAACTTTGAGGAGTAGTATACTTCACCATGAAATCAAATTTGCCACTTGGATGTCCCAAGGTGCCCCATATCTCAACAAGAATAGATGGTATTCCTTTCTTGCTACTTTGGGCAACTTGTCTTGCAGCTTCGATGTTTGATGGACGATAGTAGTACTTAATTTGACCTTCTGGAGTAACCTCTAGTATTCCTTCGTCAATCAGGTCTTGAATCTTTTTCTTCAATGTCCAACAACTATTAGTATCATGTCCAGGACTGTCGGAGTGATACTCACACCTTGCCTTGGAATTATAGTGAGGAGAGGAAGTTTTAGGATTTTGAGGAGGACTTTTCAAAGAAGTTAGTTTCATTTCCAACAAGCATTGCAAAACTTGTGACATTGGAGTGCTGAATTTGATAAACTGTCTTCTACATTCCTTGTGTTGAGGTGGATTAACCTTATCAGGTCTTTCTTCTTCAACTGAATAACAATCAATGGCAACGTGTCTTTTACCTTCTTTTATCCTCGTCTTCCTTTCAACCAAATCAGCTTGTTTTAATGGAGGTTGACTGACAATTAGATTCCTGACTCTATTACTTTGAAGTTTGTGGACAAAAGTTCTTAGCTCTTCTTGCCCCTGAGCTAAACTTTGAATAAGAGCCACCTGGTCATTCATCTGGGTCCTCATTCCTGTCATCTCAGCTTGTAGTTGTTCCAACTGATTATCCTTGTTATATTCAGGATTCTTCATTTTCATATCCTTAGAGAGGAATGCTTTCAACTCTTCTTGCCCCTTGGACAAATTCAGGATCACTTCTTGGAACTGAGCATTCTGAGCCTGGAGATCCTTGATAGTCTGTTCAAGAGCCATTTCTTACGAAACGCGACAAATACTCCAAAAACGGTAGCCAAAACTCAGTTCAAAAGCTCCTATCCTTTTATAAATTAGGGGCTCCTCTTTCATTCTTCTTTAAGCTTGAAAAGCCTCTAAAAGCTCTCTCAAAATTCATTATTGAAGGTTTTTTGAAGTTTTACCGACACACTTTCATCTCTGAAATTCGTCACATACAAGCTTCGACGGTTAAAATCATTGGCATATTATTGATACTTGCACTCTCACGATCGCGTTGATACCTCAACGGAGCTCCGCCGCTCCGATATGGCGGAGCTCCGATGCTCTCTCTTTCACAATGAACAGTGCCGCGGTTTCATTTCTATACGAAGAAGAAGTTTGTTGTATATTTTTTTATTTTTTTCATTTCATAATTTTATTAACTTGTTTTTTAATGAGCTTTATGTAATGTTTGGGCCTTACAAAAAGTAAGTGAGTCCATTGCTATTCCCCAGCAGAGTCGCCAGTTCTGTAACACGGTGGGAGAACTGAGTTTAGTTAAATGTTGCGGATAGCAAGAGTCGCCACCGACTTTTATTTTATCCAAAGGAAAGGGCATAAAAGAACAGGAAAGACCTTAAAATATTTTTGGGTTCGGGGGGTAGGTTATGTAAAGGGAAGGTGTTAGCACCCTTTACATCCATGGTTATCCATGGGCTCTTAGTTACTTAGCTCACTTTAAAATGTTTTTGAGAAGTGTAGTGTGTGTTTAGAAATTTTCTTAAGTACTTTATAATGATCCATGTACGGATATATATAAAGCCTTTGTTTTGAAAATTGCTTGAAAAATGTGAAGTGTTTTGAAATATTTTTGAAAAGTGAGCAAGTACATAAGAGGAACCTACCCTAAGTTAAGTCTTTTCTGTTCTTAAATATCCTTTAAGTGGTAAGACTATCCCTATTATTAAGGAATAGGTAGTCATTACCTTGGATGTGAGAAGGGACAAGTGAAGGGACATCTGTGATTAGACAATTGTAAGGTGTACTTAGCAATTCGAAGGGACTTATCATCTTTTATTCGAAAAGGGACAAGATTATTTACGAAGGCAACCATGACAGGACTTGATCTTATAATTCTTTAAAGGGACAAGATAATGTTAACGAGAGAAGGGACTTTGCTTTATACACCTTACTTGACCTTTTATTTAGGCAACATGAGAGGTAACCCTTAAGAAGTGAGATGACGATCAAAGATCGACTTACGTGTGTGCGTGTACAAATTCAAATATTTATCTTATAATTAGTGATCTAAGTTAATTTTAAAGCAAACATGTTATCACTCCCTATTTTACTAACCATAGCAATATATTTATAAATAAGAGCTACAACTATTACATGGCTTTTACAGTTACATTATAATAAAAACAATTTAAATAATAATTATATAATAAAACGATAAGTATAAACAATAAAAAAGGTTAGTGATAATTATAAGAAGAAAAGGTTAGTAATAATATACAAAATATATATATAATTTAATTAAGTATTTTTAGATTTAAATAAACAACTTTAAATAATTTTTGAGATGAAAATAAGATAATATGAATAATAATAATAAACCATATAATAATTATTTACAAAGAAAATATTATTAATTATTTTAATTAGATATTAGAAAAGTTTAATTAATTTTAATATTTAAAGATTAGGGTTAGGAATTTTAAAGAAAATAGAATTAGGGTTTATAATTTAAATTACAATATTAATTTAACTATTTACAAAATTAAATATATAATAATAATATATACATATTTTAACAAAAACAACTAAGATTAAAATTTTTAGAAAATAAATTAGAGATCCCTTTTAGAAAAATATGAAGTTAATATATATATATATATATATATATATATATATATATATATATATATATATATATATATATATATATATATATATATATATATATATATATATTTACATATGATTATTTAAATATATTTTCTTATAAGAAATATAATTTATATTAAATATAAAACAAAACAATAAAGAAAATAATGAGAAATTGAATGAAAAAACAAAACTTACCTGGGGTTGGGATTCGAACCCAAGCTCTAGCAATGGCACTTAGTTGTTTCTGCATCAAACATTAAATCAAAATATCCAGAAACATTACAAACATCATCATGAACAATAATATACAATCAAATTTCATTTATATTGCTTGTATCATTGAAATCGAAAAATCAAATTTCAAGCTAAAGATGAAATCGGTTTATGCATTTTAATGAGTTTTGGATGATGTAATGCATTGGGATAGCATCAAGGATGATCAAGGAAGAGATTGCAACCTTCAAAACACTTTGATATAGCCTGCAAAATAGAAATCAAATTATGAATTTTTTATGAAAATTTAAAGTATTGTTCTTACTCTTGGAAGCAGTCAAAATCCTCCCTTTGTGTTGTGATCTCATTTTTGATTGATATGATCTTATATGATTTCAATCATCTCTAAGTGGCCTTTAAGAATTTCTAGAACAAAGATAAAATCAAATATTGAGAAGAAAAAATTGATATCTTCTTACTATTTTTGATTGATCTGATTTTATATAGTTTCAATCACTTCTAAATAATCATTAAGACCTTCTAGAACCAAAATCAAATCAAATATTCACACTTTTATATTTTATTTTGATTTAAAATGTTTTTTAATGTAAAAAATCATAATAAATAAAATAAAATGAATAAAAATCCGAATAAATAATTTTTAATTCGTGCATGATGTCATGGAAGTGTTTGGATCATAAAAAAGCAAGCCCATTTGGTGAATTATGGTTTTAAGACCCCATTTGCTTCATAAACCTCTCAAAACTTTCCTAACTTTGCAAGGACATAAGTCCCTCAATTTTAAGGCTATGAAGGTGTTATTGGAAATTTTGGAAAGCTTAAAGAGTCCTCTAACAAACCTCTTTGGTCTCATATCCATATATTTTACCATTATAAAGTTATGCTCTTTGGAAGATGTTGACTTTTTGTTGACTTTTGAAATGACCTATAATGTCTTAGATCATACCTTCCAAATGAAGCATTTTTGGGCTTGGCTTGTGAGACACAAAGTTGTAGAGAATTCAATTTCCTTCAAAATGAGCTTTGGATGGAAAATTTTTGATGAAGCATATGAAAGTTATGGCTGGTCAAAGTTCAGTTGACTTTTCCTGTGAAAACCTAATTTAGAAACTCCTGATTCTTGATGATCTGAAATATCCTTGATGAATCATGATCAACCCTTGATCAAATGATGCATTTTACTTCATATACTTGATGTTGGCAAAAAATCATGAAGTTTGACTTTGGTTTGACCACAGTTGACCTTAGTTTGACTTTTTAACTACTTTGACTGATTTTAACCTATCTGATCATCTGACTGAGCAAACCTTTGAGAAAAGTCTTGAAATTTTTCATGGGGATTCTTAAACACATATAAGATGTTATGAAGCTCACTTGAAGTCTTGGAAGTCCATTTAGCCTGATTAAAGTCAAAACCCTAGTTTAGGATGCATTGCTTAGGAGGATGCATTGTCTGAGGGAAATGTCAAATCTTTTGACTAATTGTGAACTTTGTGAACCTCATAAGATGTCTTGTGAACCTTGTGAACCTCATAAGATGTCTTGTGAACCTTATGAACCTCATAAGATGTCTTGTGAACCTTGTGAACCTCATAAGATATCTTGTGAACCTTATGAACCTCTTAGTACACAGAGTCTTGTCTTGTGAGGGCAAATTTTGGGGTGCAACAATAGTCAACACACATTCAGCATTTTCCATTAGACTTTTTAACAAGTACAACATTTGAGAGCCAGGTTGTATACCTGGTCTCAGTTACAAAATTTGCCTCTAGGAGGTCTTTAACAGCAGATTCAGCCGCTTTGGTTTTCTCGGTTGAGTGCTTCCTCCTACGCTGGGTGACCACTTTGTGTGTTGGGTAGATGGAGAGGTGATGACAGGCCATCTCGGGGTCGAGCCCTGGCATTTCTGCGGCGCTCCAAGCAAACATATTGGCGTTTCCCTTGAGGCATGCTTCTAATTATTGTTTCGCCAAGTCGGGCAGATGGGCTCCGATCTTGACGCACCGAGCCGGATCATCCCCCAAAGGAATTAGCTCGAATTCTCCGTCAGGAATTGGCCAGGAAAGTGAATCGGTCAGCCTCTGAACGCCCCCGTCTTCATCTGAGAACCTGCAGTCCAGATCGATTGAGTCGACCCGAGGAAAAGCCTTGGATGTTTGTGGAGTATCTGGAGAAGTTAGGATTGATGGGTTTGGTTGGTAAGATATCGAGCTAAGACCCCTGGATGCTGCTTCAAAGCATCGGAAAAGAGATCGACGTAACCCCATGGTCGGAAGACTGCTCCATTGAAACCCTGTAAGGCTGATCCGACGTACGGAGTCAGGTGTGTTTCATTCAATTGGAGTGTTGAAAATAATTGGGAGTACATGATGTCGCAAGAGCTACCCTGGTCCACCATGATTCTTATCACATCAAAATTTGCCATTCGTGCACGGATGAGTAGTGGGATGCTAGCATTTGGTGCTCCTCCCAAGAGTTCCTCCCGGTAAAAAGCAAGGGGTACTGAGCCCTCTCTTGGGGGGTCCAAGGTCGCTCTCTGAGCAGGGCCTTTCGTGATCAGTTGGTCAAATTTCCTATTTACGGATTCGACCGTGATTTTGTTAAATCCTCCCCCTGAGATGACCATTGCAGAGGGAAAGGTCTCCCACAGGCTGTGGGACGAAAAATATCCTGGGTTCCCCATATGGTCGGGCAGGAAGAAATCTTTCGGGCGGTAGTTGCTCAGGGCAACCTGCATGTTTGCATCTAATGGTATGGGTACAACTTCTTCGATCTTATGAGTCTTCTGCGCTTCTTGGCGAGGGGTGTCTTTTGATTTGGTAAACTGTTTGAGGTGTCCGTCTTTAATAAGTATCTCGATTGCGTCTTTGAGAGGGATGCAGTCTTCGGTATTATGGTCGTGACTCTTGTGGAATCTACAATACTTCGTCTTGTCCGTGCCCGGTTTGCTAGGCAGCTTCTTCGGAAAGCGTACTCCTACTTGTCTTAATTCTGAGTTGGCACACTCGGACATGATCTTTTCTCTAGAGACCAGGAGGGAGGTGTATTCATGAAACCGACCGACGAGTCCTCTATGCTCCCGCGGTTCATGGGGGCTATCATCCTTTCTTTTGTCTCCTCCCCGATGAGATGTCGAGGGTTCATCGACTCGGGGGGGCTTTGCGTCCTCGCGGCGCCGGGCGTCTCGGACGGAACTAGCAACCTGCTTTTCCTCGTATTGGATGTAAGCTTGGGCTTTTAACAAGAAAGAATCAAGGGTGGTCGGGGTCTCGATGCCAAGCACGGTGGAAATCGGTCGATGGGCGTAGACCTCGCTCCAGTAAGTACTTCTTCATGTCGTCCGTTGTGGATACCTGGACTGCTTCTTTGTTGAATCTCTCGATATAGGTTCACAGAGGTTCGTCTTTCCCCTGGATGATTGCTTCGAGCGATGCTTCTGTCTTCGGGTGGCGTCGAGAAGCAGTGAAATGCCTGGAAAACGTGCGTCCGAGCTGTTTCCAGGAAGTGATGGACTCTGCCTCGAGGCTTTTGTACCACGTCATCGCACCCTTCCTTAGAGTTGTAGGAAATAAGCGACATTTGATTGCCCCTCGCACCCCTCTGTAGTCGAGCAAAGCATTAATATTCTCGATATGCTCGTCAGGATCGGTGGTCCCATCATACGAGCCTAAGGGTGAAGGTTTTTCTAAACCCCGTGGGAGTTTAGCCGTCATGATTTCCGATGAGAAGGGGCCCCTGATGTCTGCATCATCGCTGGAATTGAATGACGGGGACTTGGGCACATCCCTCTTGGTTTGTCGGGGTGATGCGGATCTCGATCTGCTCTTTCTTGATTTTCTTAGAGGGGAAGATCGAGGAGGAGATGGGCGAGATCGTTTGTCACTAGTGGATTCATCGTTGTGTCCTTTCCTCTTCCTCTTGAGAGGGGAGGGACTACGTCTTCTTTGATGTCTTGCGGGAGACCGGTTTGGTCGCCGGTTATTGTCCTCGAGACGGGCAATCTTTTCGCCGTGGGCGAGGAGTAACAAATTTGTCTGGTTCAGAATCTCAGCCAGCGCTGTGAAGTCAGATCCTGAAGGTGTTGGAGGAAGAGGGACCTCTGGGCGACTTTCTAGAGGTTGGTCGCGATCGGGGGAAGGTGAGGCTGTCTTCCCATCTGGGAGATCCTGCATGGTTTCTTCGTGCGGAGGATTATTAGCGTTGCTCTCACGTTGCGTGAGGAGCATACCGTCATTCGACCGATTATCTAGATTATTGTCTCGAGCAGCCATGAATCTTGGTAAAAACTTTGGTTCTTGAATATTTTGAGAAAGAATAATGGGGAAATTAGTGTTTCCCACAGACGGCGCCACCTGATCGTACCTGGAGATCAGGATCTGATATGACTGGCGTCGAACGTTGTTGAGGACGGTTGATAAGGAGAAGAGGGGGGTGTACCTGCAAGGCACTCCGATGCTAAAGTAAGACACTGAGCAAAGAGCGTGCAAGTACGATGAAATTCTGGTATGACAGACTCAGATGTCTAATATGATGTTGAGACATCTTATCTGTTACTTATAAACATGGTAAGGCATACATATCAGTACTTAAATAATTCTGATATATCATAGTCAAACATGCTTCAGGATGTTGGGACATCTGATAGGACATTCAGTTCAGGTACTGCATAAAACATAAAAGATGTAAAGAACACAGAAGTTTGTTAACCCAGTTCAGTGTATAACCACACTTACATCTGGAGGCTACCAAGCCAGGAGGAAATCCACTATTAGTAATATTAATTCTAGACTTAAACCACCCTGTTTAATCTATCACTTAATACTTACCCAATGCAATTTCTACCTAAGACTCACTTAGATAAGAGTACCCTACTCACTCCCCCTCAATCACCCAGTGATCAAGTTTACAAGTTTACTTAAATTGAAGTCACACTTCAAACAAAAAACAGCTTGATCTTACTTCACAGTTTCAATCAAGTCACAAAACTTCTCTTGCTTACAAGCTTCGAGAATCACAAGTGAAACAGCCACAATAGAGTTACTTGTTATGCACGGCTGACCCAAGGACACAACCCTAATAATGTTTACATTTTCAGTTGATTGGGTTAATTCTAAACTAGGTTACAAGGTTTCTTTTATAACCTATTCCCAACTGGATTTGGGCCTAAACAATCACAACAATAGCTGCTACAAATATGCAGAAATATCTGCTACAAATATGCAGAAATATCTGCTACAAATATTCCAAAAGATCTTCAACTCCTAAAATATCTCTAAATATAGAAACCTATATTTTTCAATATTTGTCTTCAATTTAAATTGAGTCTTTAAGATCTTCTAGATCAGCACCACATATGATTGCATAATATCTCCAGAATATTCTGCATAATTCAGATCTGATAAATCCAATGTTATCACCTTGAATTAGGGTTTGTTACTTCCTAAATTCTAGGTGATTTTGTTCTTCTGATTAATCTGAATCTTCATAACAAAACTCCCTACAGATGCGCCTTGTTCTGTTTTTATCCATCCATAATTAATTCCAGATAACTCTCCTTAAATATCTCAAATCAGTTAGTCATTAATTAATTCTGGTAGCAGGTCTGAGATGTCTCAACATCTGTTGGGACATCCTGAAAAACTGAACTTACTTCATTTACTGATACAATGTCCTAACATCTGATGTGACATCCTGTAAACTGAAATTATTCCATTAACTGATACAATGTCCTAACATCTGGTGTGACATCCTGATATCTTGACTTAAGTTCATTAACTGTTACTCTGTTTGACAGTGTCACAACATCTGGTGTGACATCCTGAACTAAGTTCCACACTTCTTGTTTGATATCTATATGTAACATATGACAGTAATGTTGTCATGACAGTTGCAGATGTTTCAACATTCTCTTTGACATCTGTCATGACATTTGCAGATGTTTCAACATCTTCTTTGACATCTGTCTGTAGCATATGACAGTAATTCTGTCATGACATTTGCAGATGTTTCAACATCTTCTTTGACATCTGTCTGTAACATATGACAGTAATTCTGTCATGACATTTGCAGATGTTTCAACATCTTCTTTGACAGTTGACTGTAACATATGACAACATCTGTTGGGACATCCTGAATTAGTTCTTCTACTCTGTTTGATAATGTCCCAACATCTGATAGGACATTCTGAACTGAATTCAACATCTTCTTTGACAACTTCCACATTTATCTGTGCCACCATGTCAGGACATCATGTTTGACATGTTCTTCCAGAGTCTATACCATGTTAATATGGAACTTCTTATTCAACATTTTCCAGCCATATTAGTTTTACCAAACATAATGCCAATCATAAAATAATAGCATTAACAATCTCCCCCTTTGGCTTATTTTGGCTAAAACTAATTTACATACAGGTGTAGTAGTACCTTATGTAGAAGTTCCTTAACATCAACATCTTCATATCAGACCTCACACTATTACTTCTCCCCCTTTTTAGCCATAAAAAGACAAAGGTATATAATCTCCATAAGCTTGAAACACACACAAGCTTCACAGTTCCTTAAGAATCAAACATAAACTGCAGAGAGCAGCTTTATATAATATAGCCTTCTAGACTCTTAGGATTCTCCTTATCTGGTTAAGGTATTACTCCCCCTTAACACCACAAAATCAAGTGCACATACTTGTAACACACTCCCCCTGTCTAGGATACTCCATGCTTCTCTGTACATTGATGAAAGGAAAACATAAGACGCATCTTCATGTCTTCAAGAGCTCACTCTCTGTTCAATTCCCAATCGAACACATTCACTTCTTGTACCAAAGCATACCTGATTCCTTTATGGGTTTGTAGTTACCACAGACTACACAAGATGAACATCTTCTAGCACACAGGTTATTGACACTAAGCCTTTACACACCAAAGGCCATACAATCCAGATAAAACACATCCAAACTAATTATGAAATTAGAATGAATGTCCACAAACAAACATCCAAGCAATCAATACCTGATATACTTCTGGTGGATCAACAGAGATGTGCTCTCCAGTTGAGGCCTTGTGCTGGTCCTCAGATGTTTCAACATCTATTGGGACATCCTGTTGAGCAGGAGTGTCCTTTGCAGCCTGAGTTTGTTGATCTTCTTGTGAGGCTGGCATAGTGTTCAGAGGGAAAGATATGCCACTTACCATTCTTTGCGCAGATAGAATCTTGGTTACCAACTCCTTTATGGAATCATCCACAAATTCAGAAGCTTTTGGAGTGTTGTACAATGGTGAAGGTATGCCTTTGGTCTTGCTGAAAACTTGATCTTTTTGGAGTTCTTGGCTTTTTAGCATGAGGAACACTTCCAGTCTCTTCTACATGTTTCTTCCAATATAGATCATCTACTTCATCATTCTCCCATATGATTAGGTAGTCTAATAATAGAAACCATGTAGATAAACACCCCATATAATGTACTAACACTTAGTTAGAACATTTTTCATACACCAAGACCTTATCACCATGATCCTAGATGTGCTCCACCAACTGGACTTACTATAGCATAGTAATCCATGAACTGAAAATCTTCAACCACACTGTGCCACCAGTTAGAATCAGAAATCCAGAAAGAGTGATAAACTCTCATCCACCTTCAAGAAGAATAAATCCTCTTGAGTCTTCAACTCATCACTCCTCTGCCCAAGAGCAATTTGTTCCAAGACAATCCTCAAGAACAACCAGCTGCCACACTCTGATTATCTTGATTCTTCGAATCCACTTTAAAGATCAACCAATTACTACATATTGATAACCTCCTTTATGAATCCTCATATGAAAAAGCCAATTGCCACTTTTGTCTTCTTCACGTTTATAGAACAAGAGTTCCATGCTCTCATAGACTTGATTTATCCACCAAGTTTGAGTAAACAACCTCCATTCTATTGGTTTTGCAGAAGTTCTTACCAATAACACATATTGATGAGAAACTTCCAATGTTTCTCCAAAGTCTTCAAACCTGCCA